>JAOXJP010068855.1:0-29500 GCA_025762735.1 Platanus orientalis
ATCCAAGAGTTATGAATGATTAGCTAAAGATGAGAATGCATTAAATGCAAAATATCTCACTTTAGCTAATCTTTAAAAAATATCTTGATTTCTGGTTTTTCTGAACCCTATCACTGTCGTCACTCCATGTATGCTCTGAAGCTTGAAATTTGGCTCAGTCAGTGTCAATTTTAGAAGTCACAAATGCTCCGGTTGTCCTAGTCCATTCAAAACTAAATTACAAAAAGGGTTAGGGGATCAAATCAGGGTTTTTTGGCCAAAAAAACTCTTAGATGTAAATTAAAAGGGTAAGATGGTCAAATTGATCCAAGGGTAGCCCAGGGATAGATGCTCCCCAGTCCAGGTGATTTACAACTTCTAACTATGAGAGATTATGGTACCTGAGCAAGAAATTAGGTCAAAAATGATTTTTTAAGTGGTTTAACAAAATTGTACAGGGAATGCTGTTGGATTTTTTATAAAATACTGCCTCAGGTCATATATGGGGGATTTAAAGTCTGAGGTGTCTCGAAACTACAAAAGTTGATAGATTGGCTACTAGATTTCTGGGGAGCTGTCGGGAGCTTTTCGAAGCAGAGTCACTTAAGCAAATTAGGTTTTTGTAGCTGCCTGAAGCTGGGTGAAATTGAATGGTTAGACATCCTCTAAAATAGTGGTTTGTGCAATGCTTTATTGAAGACAAGGGTGAGATTGAGAAAATGCCTATAATTTTACCACATTCTGAGTCCTGAGGAACTTGTAAGGGCATTCTGTGTATTAAATACAGACAAAAAGCACTTTTGCTGAACTTGGGCAGAAATGACTGCTTGGGCCATTAAGTTTTTGCAATTTAGAATGAATTGATAGTCTCATGGCTCTGAATTTACTGTGGTGTGGCCACTGACTATCTGAATTTTTGATTTTAGGTGCGCTCTTGGGAGTCGATCGAGCACCTGATTTTTGGACCTGATTTGCCATGCTCTTTGGAGTTTTTGAGGGAATCTTGGCAGATAGATTTTACAAAAGTCCTAGCTCCTTAGACAGTTTTTTGAAGGCCTCGCGATTCTGAAGAAATGAGCACTGACTAATCTTGATTTGGAAGTCCAGAGAGTATTTTGGCTCCATAAGAGTGAAAAGAAGAAAAACAGACTTTTGACCATTTGGGGAAGATTTGAGATTCTTCAGAGGTTCGAGACTTCGAAATTCTCATTTTAGACTTGGAGATTTGAAGCTAAGGCCGAGGCCGAGGTATGGTGACTGACCTTTTTGGATTCGGAGATTGGATGAATCTCTGGGGTTTTTTGCAATGGTCATTTGTTGGTCAGGGTTATCATAAATTGAGGAATTGGCTGTTGTCATCCTTGAGTAGTGTCTGACTTATGATGGGTCCTTTAAAGAAAAGAGACTCACAGGTGCATAAGTTCTGAAATTACACCATTTGGACGACAGGAAAGGCTCTGGGGGTCCTTTGAGGGTTCGGGGGTCATTCTTTGAGTAGAAAGGGTAAAATGGTAATTTTTCATCCGCGGGTCGAAAAAGGTGAAAATGTAGATTCTTTTCCTGTGATGCTTCATGATAAGAAGGCTTATGTAGGCAAAGAAATTCAGTGATTTGGATGACAAATAGTGAGTATTGGGCCTTTGAAGGTAGAAGGGTAAAATGGTAATTTTTTCAATTATGATGCTTTACTGTAGAAAGGCTTACAAGAGGTGGAAAACTTACTGATGACATGAATGGAGTTCTAAAATGTGGACCCTCAAAGTCCCAATGGTGCTTTTGAGTGAGTTTAGGGTTTGTCGTGAAATTGTGCTTTTTGAGCTGTAATAAGGTGCTTGGACTGATTCATTTGCGACTGGAACATCTGGAAAGATCTCCTTGGGAATGCCTAACCTCCTAGGGTCCAAGTTTGCTCTTCCTAAGCCATGGGTGCTTAGAGTCTTGATGCCTAAAAACTGTTATGCTGCCCTTATACTATTACATGATCCGAGTCAAAATTTGGGTGCTGATATTATATGTGACAAGCCTGAGCTAAGTTGGGAAAACTTGGCTCGTTGACACCCCTATATCTAGGCATAGAGAATCTATGATGTTATTCTTATATTAATAAAAATACATTAATAACATTCTCCAAAGATTTAAAATGGAAAATTCTAAAGCTAAGATAACTCTCATATGTAAAGGAATGAAGGAAAATGGATTGTTCTAGTAATGCTAAAGAGAAAAAAGAAATGACATATATCCCTTATGCCCAAGCCATAGGAAGTATAATGTATGCAATGTTATGTAGAAGACCCGATATAAGTTATGCTTTAGGAATAGTCAGTAGATACCAAAGCAATCCAATTAAAAATCATTGGGAAGTAGTAAAGAGAATATCAAGGTATTTAAAGGGAACCAAAGATTTTAAATGATGTTTCCAAGAAAATAGGTTAAAAGTGAATGGTTACTCTGATGCTCACTTTGTTGGTGACCCTGATGAGAGAAAATCTACAATAGGTCATGTATTCCCCTTTGGAGTTGGGACAATTTCTTGGTCAAGTAAGAAACATTGATGTGTTGTAAGATACACATAAGAAGCCAAATATGTTGTTTGTAGTTTAACAACTACATATGCTGTATGGATAAGAAGTTTTCTAAATAGTTTGAACTTGGACTTGATAAATGAGCCAATATAAATGTATTATGATAATCAAGTTGTCATATTTCTAATAAAGAAGAAAAATAATTTAGAAGGTAAACACATCGAGATAGAGTATCACTATATAAGGTATATAGTTGAAATGAAGGAAGTAGAAATTAATTACTTACCTTCGTTGATATGATTGCAAAATCATGACAAAGGAATTGGCTGTAGATTTGTTTATAAAATATGTAAACTTGATGGGACTTAGAAAGATCTAAGTCATGAAAGAAGCAAGAGTAACCCTAACATATGGAGTGATACCTTGCAAAAGAGAAGGGAATTTTGTTGGAAGGACTTCGGAGATGCTTGAAATGAACGACGAATGTAATGCCATTTAGTTGGTGTATTAAAAGATAATTCATATGATAAAATGGTAGACACTGATGAGGTAACAATGGCTAATTTAGGAATATCTTATGCACGAGGTCCACATGAGAATGCAAGATGAACTTAATAGTCATCTATGGCATACAATGTGTAATGGTCACCAATTAGGTGTCAATTAGGGATAATTTGGCATAATACCATTGATGAGTAAATTGATCTAAATTTTGGTTAGGTCCTTAGATCAGGGTTGAAGAAGTCAGATTATGATACTAAGGTGGACCATGGCGCTCAGAGACACAGGATTTGATGCCACTTAGCATTAGCACTAATGTGAAGTCGTTATGTATTCATAGCATGTAAAGCCACATGATGTATGGAAGACAAAGTTGGTAATTTTAGAAAACATAAAGTAACGATGGCAATCTATGGATATAGATAAAAGTTGTAAAACATGAGCAGTAACGCACTACCATTGTGACAAAATTTGGGTCATATCCAAGTGGGAGATGTTGGATGTTATGTCCATGACCCAAATTTGATTTGGGTTGCAATGGTCAAAGTCCAAAGAGATGTAACCACATAAGCACCTTTTCATAGGGGTGACAACAAGTCGAGCTAAGCTAAACTTTGCTTAGATCAACTTAGGCTTGTCACATGAAGGCAAAGCTTAGGCTCCTTACGAGCTTGAGTTGCCGAGCTCAGGCTCATGGAAGTAGGCTAGGCTCGCAAGCCAAAAAAGGGCCCAACAGCCTAATGGCCCATTAACTCACTTTTTATTTTTTAAACATTACTAGGTTTAGTGAAGCTTAGCTCAAATTTGTTTAGAAAATGAGCCCAAATCCAGGCTCAGGCTTGGCTTAATGAGCTTAAAATGAGGCTCAAGCTTGACTCATGGTGAGACAAGCTCCAAGCTAAGCCAAACTAACTCAGCTCATTACTACCCCTACCATTTCATGTGGAAATGTTTTGGTGTGAGGTTGCTTCCCCAACCAAGAGATGCCAATTGATAGAGAGAAAGAGTTTGAAACGTTGTAAGAGACCAACTAAGATACACCTATGAAGTGGTTTGTTGGTTTGAAGAATCTTTTGGAGATCTATAAGTAGGGCAAGCCCCCTACATTTGGAACTAATAAAAACTCCTATTTCTCTACAATCTTAAGGGAATTCAAAACCCAAAACTCTTTCCCTCTCTCTATTTGTTAGTTTACAATTTGGATTGGATTTCTGTGGTTGGTAATTACTCAATGTCTAATGACCAATCACTGCTCACACTGTTCGTTCCCATCATAGGCATATTTACATTTTGGTGAGATGCATAGAAATGGGGCTGGGATTAGGTACATAAATTTGCTTTTCCTGGTGTATTAGGATGACATCAGGGGGCTGAGTATCAGTACCTAAAAGTGACTTTCACTTTTTGGGGGTGCTTATCACTTTTCGGCACTGATGTGTCCACCCCCTAATGCCATCCTAATACATCAGGAACAGTAGATTTCCGTATATAATCTTTTCCGATAGAAATGGGGTAAGAATTAAAAAATAAAGACTAATAATTATTATTTTTTAATAAATTTTTGATAAAAATATCATCTTTAAGTTCTCAATAAGATGGTGCACCTAGAAGAAGCAGTCTTGAAGGGAATTTGGAGCTTTTAAAGCTTTCCAAGTGACCTAACATACAAAAAGAAGTGCAATATCAGGTGTAGCATAGTGGGAATTCGCAATATCAGCTGAATGGGATAAATTACGCAGGACCACATATCCTTTATTCCTTTTTGCGAGGTAATTGTATGAAGAAGATGAATGGTCACCTTAATGCACGATAGGTACACCTCAAAAAAGAATGTAGCCAAATGAAGCATAATTGGGATCTTTAAGCCATGCATCAACCAGAACCACAAGCTTCAACATCGAATCAGGTCATATGATTATAATGGACAAACAGTTTAAAAATGTTGGATTCTATGCTGGATTTCTTTTAAAGTACGAGGACAAGATATGCCCAATAATCATTACGGCTCATTCCTGTAGTAAAACTGTGAGAGAGAGAGAGAGAGAGAGAGAGTGAGTGTACTCCTTAAGAATGTCTCAGCAGCATGTCCTTTTCAAATTGAATGAATAGTGGTTTGTCAGCACAGTAATTAATATCTGGATTAGGAAATCAATTAAAGTATGAAAAGACATTAAGCAAGCAAATGCTACAAAAGCACGATAACAATTTTAGACGGGTACTTTATTTATTTATTTCTGATTTACTTTCTCTCTCTCTATTTCTCTCTCTCACACTCACTCACAGACAGAGGTAGTTAGTTTTGGAGGGTGGATTGTATCGGCTCCTCTTATCCAACGCTCCTCTCGGGGGTGGACACATCAGCACTGACAAGTGATATGCACCCCCCCAAAAAGTGAAAATCACTTGTCGGTGCTGATGTGCCTGCCCTCTGACAGAGTGCAGAGAGGAGCGTTAGATAAGAAGAGCAGATACAATCTACCCTCGATATTTTGTAGCTAGACAAGACTACCTATTGGGTTGGGCCAATCCAAAGTTTGACTTGTCTGGTCCGCAGTTCAGTTGGGTTAGACTGGTCTGAGTTTGGGCTCATGCCAAGCTCGGGTTCAAATATATATATATATATATATATATATAAACGAGTTTCTCCATGGCCACCCTCGTTCATGGAAGTAAGATCACTTACATGGTAAATGTTTTATATTTTGGTTTGCAAGAAGCCTAGAGGCTTGATTAAGCAACTAAGTAGTCACATCTATTTACCTCTCCGCAGACAATGTTATGAATACATATGTTATGAATACCTATGAGGCCATGATAATTAAAAAGAAAAACTCTTTTTGGCGCCTATTTCTAATTTAATACAAAATTCTAAATTTGTAAGCTCTAAAGTTTCTTTCCTTATCTCTTTCATCATCAGCTCAATGTGTCCGGTGATCTCTTTAAATTTTGGGATAGGGAAGGGGGGAATGTAACCAGCGGATATTCAATGCATCCAAAGGAGTCTAATTTGGTTTGTACAACCAACTCCTCCATGCTCTTCCCTTGCCTAACACTGTTTTGTAATAAGGATCCTCTTCCGTGCACAAGTATTATTGTGATTTGGAGAAGCAAACGAGTAGATATAAAAAGTGATTTTCATTTGGGGTATGTGCCCACCTCTTGTAATGCCTTGAAATCCCATCCCTAGATGATACTTTACAGGATTAATTTCTTAACACTCTTTTTAACTCTCTTATGCAAACCCTTCACATCAAAATAATATGAAAGAGTTCTTAATTTTTTTTTCTTCTTAATCACTCTTTGCATTCATAAATCATTCATTGTCATCTATATACGTAGTAGAGTATGAATTTCCAACTAAAATTTATTACCATATACAACGGAGTTTAACTCTAAATGATTAACATTATAGTGGAAGAAATCTAACCATTTATAATGAAATTCTTTCAAGTAAACTTTTAATAACCAAATTTGAATCAAATCTCTTATAACCTTGTAAATATAACTTTCCCTAATATAGGTACATAACATAAAACTGAAAATTAACTAATAACTAAACTAATATTAAGTGTTTAAAACTAAATAACAAATATATTCTTTAACAACTCTTCGCACTTCATCACAACATCATCATCTCCCTGGCCTCACCTGCTAACAATATACTAATCTGAAAACAATGTAGAATGGTGAATCCATGGTTCACAAGTAATAACATAAATGATACAACAGAACAGAGGTTGACACTTAACATGGATATTTTGAAAAATATGAACATACTTTATTGAAATTATAACTAAACTAAGATATTTTAAACTATTCTGAAAACTCTTTATGCAATTTCAAAACTTTCTTATGCAAAGACTAAAAGAACCAAAACATAATTTACTAATCTTTATGCTTATCTTATGCTGATCAGAACTTTATGCTTATACTTATCATATAAAGACGTATTTTATTCACACAAAGACATATTTTATGTTGTTTCTCTGTAAAACACATTTAATTTTTGGCAATACTTGAGAAACTTTTAAAATTTTAACATTCTTTCACATGTAATCCTCTTCGAATCTCCGAAATACTAATAACCATCTAACGGTCTCTAATTATAGTCATCTAAGATTTCTCATATTCAACTCAATTAAAGTCTCTAATTTACTTCTTAAAACATAAACATTATTGGGTTATCAAACTTTCACCGCATAAGGTCTTTGAATTTTCACATATAAAACATGTAATGGAGTCTTTGAATAGTCTCACATACAAAACCTGTGAATAAGTCTTCAAATAGTCTCACAAATAAAACCTGTGAGTAGGTCTTCAAGTAGTCTCACATACAAAACATGTGAGCAGGTCTCCGAATAGTTTCGCATACAAAACTTGTGAATAGGTCTCTGAAAATATAACCACTATGAATGTCTATTCTCTAACCACTAAGGTTTCTGAAATACATAAGCCACAAGAGATCTCTGAATATATAATAAACTATAATGGGTCTCTAAAATAATAAACCACAATGAATCTCCGAATCATACAATCACTAACTTTTTCAAATATAACTATAGAGATCTCTAAACATTCATTATAACATAAATCACATGAATCATATAATTTTCTACAGAACTTCGAAATACAAATCACAAGGATTCTTTGAATTGAATTTCTTATCAAAATTTACATGTAACAATAAAACATCACATACTTTGTTTTAATCATAACAATAATTTCATACATTGAAATAAATCACAACTTGATATATTGTTTAACTTATTAAAAGCTTTGACATAATTTAAGCTAATAAAGGTTCCATACAAAACTTTACATCATTAAGCATATCATATTTCACAAATTAGCATTATATGCATTGATGCATGATTACTTTATTAATAAACTTAGCTGTTCCCAAAAACTCTTGTTTTTTTAATTTTTGAAACTTATGATCTTATTTTCATAAAACTTATACTAAAATTGTGATTGAATTATATAACAAAACATAGAATTGTTTGATCCAATCTAAGTATAACTAAGAATATTTCTTCTTTAAAATCATGGTTAGTCATAGACAATATTTATACTTGTAGAAAATCATAGATGACTACTAATTCTTTAAAAAAATGTATAGAAAACACTCATGATCTTCTAAATACAATCCGAAAACTTGGCTAAACCTATAGAAATATTTCTTCATTTGAAAACATGTTTATATATGAAGAAAAAATGGAGAAAATTTGTAAAAATTGTAACCCATAAAGCTTAATGGCCAAAAACATATATACTAAAATCATAAGAACATGGAAAATCAACTTCAAAACTTAAATTTTTATCAAGGAGTTTTTAAAAACCTAAATCAAAGCAAAAATGTGTATTCTCTATGCAATTACTTGCCTCTTAACACAACAAAAATCCAAGCTTTGTATAGATTCTTTTTCAAGCTTTTTTTCAAAATCCTAAAGCTTTGTCTTCCAAATCCTCCAAACCTTAACTTTTCTCCTTTCTCTTATTCTTTATCTTTTTCTTTATGTTTGTGTATCGATTTTGGACGAGTTCTATTGCTTATATAGGTTCTACGGGAATTCTTAGTAGCTTAGAAACCATTGCAACATCAAAATTGGAAGTTTCTAATTTTTCAAAAATTATGTTCGCACGATTCAAGCGCTTAAACTTACCCTTTGAGTGCTTGAATTGTGAATTTTCCAAATACTGAAATAGTTCAAGCGCTTATCTTTCATTTTCAAGTGCTTGAACTTTCCAGACCTTTCCAAGCTCAAACACCTTGTATAAAAACTATCATAACTTTCTTTAATAAACTCCAAATCTCATACCGTTTATTACATTAGAAAGTTGACTCATAGATCTTTCTAATGGTAGATAGTTTGTAAAGTGATTTATTGGGAATTAATGCATATTTATGTGTGAAGTTATCCCAATTTTTTTAATCTGTGACAACCTTAGAATTTTGTCAAGTTCATTTACTTGTTTTTGCCTTCTTTTCTCTTCTATGTTTAATCTAACTTTCTAAAAAAGGCGACCCAGTGCACAAGGCTCCAGCCAACGCGGGGTCTGGGGAGGGCAAGATGTACGCAGTCTTACCCTCATTTCTAGAGAGGCTGTTTCCATGACTTGAACCCACGCCACCAGGGACGCTAACGGTAAGCCTTACCGTTAGGCCAAGCAGCTCTTTCTTTAATCTATATATATAATTAATTTATATATTTTAAGTTTAATAGTGATATTTTGATACAACGGGAAAGTTTAATCTAACTTTCTCATTGTATCAAAATATCACTAATAAACTTAAAATATATAAATTAACTATATCAAAACAATTATCATTAATTTTGTATCTATGATCCTACTAAATGTACATAAATATATGTGGGGTGTTACACCTCTCCTAGTTGCAAGAATACTTGTGTGTGGGCAAGAGTGGATCTGGACTATTGATTTACTAGAGATGAACTCTATAACTCATCACTTGTAAGAACGCCCTCTTAACTCTCCTCACTTGACTCGGTTTTTCATTTGGTAACTCATCCAAGTTTCTCATAATACATTCTAGGGTAAATGCATAATTTTTGTTTTATGTTTTTTGTTTTGTTTCTTACATTAAAATTTTTTTTTTTGGTAAGGCCACTTGGGTTTGCTGCTGTCACATAGGGTGAGCCTGCACTACCATTGGCGAGGAGGGGCAAGCATCGGCCCAATCCGTTGGGGAAACTTGACACCCCGACCTCTTCCTTGGAGATTTGTTGGGTTAATATCTTGAATTCAACCCAAGATGTAATCTAGATGATGATTCGGAGAAAAACCCTAGTATGACATGTTTATGGTTTTGACCCACATTCTTGATCTGATTTGGGGTTTGGATCCGACCTGTGGAGAATAGGGTTTTGGGGGTTATATTAAGGGCTTCTCTATTTTCTTGCTGTCGCATTGTTCATTGTAATCTCTATTTTTTATCATAATAAAATCTCTCTTGCCACTTTTGTCCGTGGATGTAGGTTTCAAGCCAAACCACCTAAATCATCTTGTTCTTTGTGTGATTTGTGTGATTGGTGTTTGCTTTATTGTCTCTCTTCTGTTTTGTTGTATACGATCCCAAGCACAAGAGAGACCATATACATTTGTATTCCGCTATATTTAGTATTTCCGAACGAGTCAGCTCACCCAACTCAGGGAGTCACTTGTTCCAACAGAACTCCAAGTAAGTCACAGCTGTCAAAGTTAAAATGCAATTTTATTTTTTTGGTATGCTAAGAGCTGGGCACTACGTAGGAAGTCGGAACAACTTCAACCATCCCTGCATAATATAAGCAGAAGGAATTATGATCTACTGTGACAACTATCTTCACACAGGGTTAAACTTATAATCTCTCACAAGGAGCGGAGATGCCATGATCACCAAGGCAAAGGGCAATATCCTCTGGGCTGCCCGAGGGCCAAGACAGAAGGGGGGAATCAGTTCACTTTTTGGGGGTGAAGTGACAACTCCAAAAATGAATTGATTCCCCCCCCCCTCTGCCTCGGCCCAAGGTAAAGGAGCATTACTAATACTATTAGTACTAATAATGAAGTAATGGGTTACAACACTATGCCTTTTGGTTTTGCTGGTTACATACGATCCATGCCACTGGAACCATTCAAACGTTCGATTGATTGCAGAGTCGTAAATCAGACTCTTACCCCAAAATGGGTTATTGGCACCGAACACATGAATCACTCGTTATAGGTTTGACACAGAACACAAGTATTAGTAAAAAGAAAAAAACCTACTCTTACAAAGAGTAGCTTTCAGCTATTCAATACATCCATAGACATCTTTGACTTAATCATTATAACAGCAGTCTCATTCAGGTGAGCTACCTGCTACGATGGTTCTTCCTAGTAGAGCTTAAATTTTATCAACTCACATGTGGATCTACCCACATCAGTATTCGATCCATTAATTCATAAAAAAATGGGTATTGAGTTCATTAAGATTAATAGTATATTTTGACAGATATTTTTAAGCATGAACTATTTTTGTATGGTTTATTTATCTAAATATCGGATCTGGATATCCTATTATACAAACAGCTTTTCATTTATTACATTACCGGAGAGATATGGTTGAGTAATGAATAATGAATAATGATTATCAACTTGTCAAGTACTTGGTGCATCTTGTGGTCGTACTCACATGACTTAAGTGATCAAAATACTTGAAAATAAGAAAGGCTTCAATGGTTACTGCACTAGCAAAACTGACTTGGCACTCATGTAGGATGCATCAACCCCGTTATAGATCCCATGTGGTGAGTCCTCAATATAGCTGCACACACTGTCATACTAGCCTGAGTCCGGCTTGGCCCAGCCAGAGAATTAGACCAAAATATCTGGCCCAAGCTTGGGCTTGATGGGTCCCTGGCCGTGAGTTTTAATCAGGGCATACGTTTTGGGTTATGCGTTGGTTCTCATGGTCCAAGCTATTTTCAGGACCAGGCTCTACTTGAGCCCGCAATATACAGCAGCAGGCCTTGGCTCGGGCCTGGCCCATACACACCCCTAGTCCTCAACCATTGTAATAGTTAGTGAGACCCACTGCTTCACAAAAAATCATCCATTGTCAGAGAAGAGGTCTCATTGAATGTTAATTTTGTTTTAATTAATCTATCAAGGAGAATGCGAATGCTGACTATCGTAATCTGAGATTTTGAATCATCTGATTACTTTGGTTTTTGGTAATCTTAAGTAGGTCTCAACTCAGTCATTACTGACTCAACCTCCTTTTTCTTGTGTTTGGCTTAAGTTTGGGACAAGCTAACCCAATTTAAATATTCAAAGACGGTTGTTATTGTGTGTTTTTCTTCAATCAGAATCCTCTCCTGTCCACAAGTATTCTTGTGACTAGGAGAGGTGGCCATGTACCACCAAAAAGTGAAACTATCCAAAAAATATATGTACCCACCGCTCCTAGTCGAAAGAATACTTATGGGCAAGAAAGGATCCGTACTAATTTTCCTTTTCGAGTAACATAAGGGTTAGATCTTTTCTAAAACCCTTGCCAACCGGCGAGACACATTAGAAGTTTTCAGCATAGATAATTAGGAGACCTACTTAATTATCACATGGGCTGTTTCATTAGCTGATTTCCTTACTGAAATAAATGAGATCTCACTAAAACCTGTTGCAATATGTATGAATTAAATGATTTGTCCAGGATTTGGTATTCAAGACACTGGGATGTCATATGGAATGAAATGGATGGGAGTTAGATGGAATTTCAAATTCCTACCCATTTTATTCCATATGACGTCCCCTGGTGTCCTGGACACGAAATCCTGGACAGAACATTTGGTCCCTAACAATTAACATTATTAACTTCCCATGAATTAACCCCATTAGGGGCAAGTAAGGATGTGAATGAATAATGATGGATAGTACATTTTTTTTTTGGGTAAGAAGATGGATAGTGCATCGTCCTACAAAATTACCATTTGATATTTCAATATGTGAAAAAGACAATATCTTGGGTTTGGGACTATAGGACTCATAGAATAGTCTAACGAACTATATATCTTATTATAAGATGATTGGGACCCACCATTGAATGGGCTCTACGTAAAAGATGAAACTAAAAAACCAAAAAGGGCTTGAAAACGTGATCTTATTTGAACGGTCAAAGAAAATTCTACTTTTAACTGAAAAAGGTTCCATAAGAAGTGCATGAATCTAAAAAAACTCGCTATGTTTGGTGTATGAATCTTCTAGTAATAAATAATAATCCATCCATTTGTAGGCTATCAATCAAATATTTGATTGATTTATCAAAAAAGAAAAGAAAAATCAAATATCTATCTATCTATATATATATAAAGAAACTTACCTTGGAAGACTTAAATTAAAAGAGTCTCTCTTTAGTAATCTATTTACGTATGTACTTTGGGTCATCCCAACCCAATCCAACCCGATAGGTTGGATTCGGGTCAAGTGTTTGTTATCGTATATAGGGGTAGGATTGACTTCACAATAACCCAAACCAGCTCAAGTTGAAACCCTATGATGCAACCTAAGATTTTAGGTTGATTACCAAGAGTTTCAATCCATTCACTAGTGGGTTGATAGGCCTTGAATGATCCGGTTCAAATAAATTAATCAGGTCCGAACCAAGCAATGACCAGGGCAGACAGAGACCAAATATTAATCAGAACCGTCAAAAATGAAATTGGTGTATAAGTAATAGTAATCCATTAGCTACAGTGATGCAAATGGGGATCCATTTAGTTGGAGTCTTGGGAGGGATTCTTCCCATTAAAAGGATCCAAGTTTCAAATCTTACTCAAGTATCTTCTTAAGTTATTAGTAGATCAAGCGTTGGGTTAAGTGAGGACCAACAAAGGGAAAACTCATTTTGATTTGGGAGCAAGAGATAGATCTCTTGGTGGGGTCACCATTGGAAGATGGGTCCAAAATCTAAGAACAGGAAAAAAAAAGGTGGTAAAAATAGTGGTGGGGGTGAGGGGACTTGCAGCGATGAAAATGGAATAAGAGAAGGGAAGTCAGCAGAAAAGCTTGGGTTATAAGCTTTGGGTATCCCCACAACATTTCATATTTACTTTGGTAGTAAATTATATATATATATATATATATATATATATATATATATATTTGCAGGAATGTCAGGGAGGGGGTCTCTGGGACTGTGAGGATTCTCTCTTCACTTCTACTTCATGGTTCTATTATTTGTTTATTCATTTAGATATTTGTGTCTTCTTTGTCGTTTAGGCTTTGTTTGTTGGATCTTATTCTTTCTCTCTTTCTTTCTCAGTTGAGAAACATGGCTTCTATTCTCGTTAACTAAGCAGCAGAATCAAATAGAACCTGTTTATCCATTAATAAATGGGACTTCTCTGTCTTTTAGGCCTTGTTGCTTCTTGTCCTCTCTCTCTCTCTCTCTCTCTCTCCACAGAGAGTTGAGAAACATTGCTTCTACTTTGATTTAAGCAGCAGAATCAAATAGATGTCTTTATTTAATGATGTGTCTGTTTGCTGTGTCTTTTAGGCCTCGTTGGCTCTCTCTCTCTCTCTCCAAGACTTGAGAACCATTGCTTCTATTCTCATTAACTAAGCATCAGAATGAAATAGATTTCTTTCCGTTGTCTTGTTACCCATCTCAGAGTTTGACCTTCATGGCTATTCTCTTTCTCTCTCTCTCTGCTGAGTTAGTCTGAGAAGTTATCTTTCCATTAGGGATTTCGAAACGTATTCTTGTTATTTGTGAATGCATCTGATTTGAGGTGGTTTATAATTTTCTTATTTTACTCAAATGTTGGAAATGTGCTGTGATCTTGAAGTCGATGTTAATGGGCAAGAGATTTTCATGGTGGATAAGGTAATTCACTCCTCTGCTTACCCTTTCCGTTCCTTCTACCTGGGGGGTTCTTGCAGATTTTTGCTTCCTCTTGTAATGGTCGCTTGGAAGCCATTTTTGCTGTGTGCTTCTGTGTTTGGTTGTGGGTGTGTGTGGTAGGTTCTCATATGGATTTCTGGGATTCTTCTTCTTCTTCTTCTTCTTCTTAAGTTTATGTTCCAAACTCCAAAGGTACTGATGAACTTAGGTTCGAATCTCTGTTGGCTTCTGATTGTTAACTCCGTATACTTTTCTCAAATGTCTGTTTTAAAGTTTCCATCTTATTTCCATCTCCAGGACACTACCAGTTTTCTTAAGCATTACTCTTCAGGTTTTTTTATTTCCTTTTTATTTTCTCTTCTGATAGTATTTCCTTGTTTTTTACCCTGTTGCTTTTTTTCTTTCTTCAGAAACAATTTTAAGAGATTGGACTCTGTTTAATTGTAAGTACCCCCCCCCCCCTCCCCACCAAAAAAACCAGAAAAGAAAAAAGACTGTTTAATAGGGTTGGTTTAAAAAAAATTCTAGTACATATTGAACCCTTTTAATTGCTATCTGTTTCTGTCCACCATTCTTTACATTCTCTTGCATCTTCTCTCTGTTATTTATGCACTTGTCCATGCTAATATGTTATCATCAATAATTATCTGCTCTTCCTCCCACTTATTTTTTGCACCTATCGTGCAGGGTTTGGGGCTTCTTTATTTTCTCCTCTTTTCCATTTTTTTTTCTCGATTCAGTTGTTTTTATTCCGCTATTTCCCCACTTCCTGTCACAATATCTCTTCTCTGGGTTACTTATTTTCCTCCCCCATTTATTGCTGCTTGTATGGCGATTAATGGTCATACCTTTCTTTATTTTCTTTTACTCTGTATAGCTCTCATAATTTTTGTTACTGTTTTCTTACTTTTATGCATTGGAATGTTTAGCAGACATCTTTTCCTGCTTTCCCTACTACTATTTATTGTCTATAAGAGCTCTCACCGTTCGTTTGCTGGAATTCGTACCACATTCTTCTTTTATCTCATGAGGGTTCTTGCTAATTTTTATGAATAATTAATGCTTGTGTTGGGTTAGTTACAACTGAATGTTGCTAATTTGAGAACTAGATCTGAGTCTTATTCATCATATTTCCTGGATTACCTGTTAGTTCTTGGACATATATTACTAGGTTTCAGATTGCTCTCGGCGTTCCTTGATGCTTTTCCTTGTCTTTTTTTTTTTTTGGGGGGGGGTCTAATTCATACTTTTTAGAAGAAATTAGTGTTGGGTAAGTTCATTCTTTATTCGTGACATTTACTTCATATATTATCATCTGACTGTTCCCATATTTATATCTGCAGAGAATTCTGTCATCATTTTCAGGTAGATTAAGGAAATTATTGGGTGAATCTACATGGACAAGCAGGAACTCTACAGTGATATTTCATGACTTGCCAGGAGGGGCAAAGGGATTTGAGCTCCTGGTAAGGTTCTGTTACAACAATGGCAAAACTGAGATAAGTCCCACTAACATTTCCCTCCTATACTGTGTCGCCCATTTCATGGAGATGAACAAAGACATTTCTGGAACCCACAATTTGATTGAACAAATGGAGAAGTCCCTAGAAGGGATTGCTTACTGGGCCTGGCCTGAGCTTCTGGGAGCTATGAAGCAGTGCCAAAATTTCATTCCAGCAGCTAATTCTTCAGGGGTACTTCAGAAATGCTTGGATTCCCTTGTAGCTAGGCTAACTTCAGCTGCCGATGCAAGCCCATCCACTGCTTCCCCGGACAGCTCTGGTTTCCGGGTTTCATGTGATACAAGAAGCACTAACAGTGTGAAGAACAGCTACTCTCGGGTTACTTGGTGGTTCGAAGATCTTGTGGTTTTGAACCCCATTTTGATTGAGAAGGCAATAAGGGCCATGGTTGGCCAGAAATGCGACCATGTAATTATTAGTCGGTTCCTCTTCTATTATCAAAAATCAAAATTCTCCAGTGCCACAACTGTTGAGAAGTGCAAAATCATAGAGATAGTGGTTGAGCTGCTCTTTTTGCTTGATTTTAGCACTGTTTCTTGCAAGAGCCTATTTGAGATTCTTCGGGTAGCTATGAGATTAAATATAAGCAAATCTTGCTGGAACAGATTAGGGAGTATGATTGGTTCACAGTTGGATCAAGCAACACTTGATAATCTTCTCATTCCATCCCCACCTGGGATGGGTTATCTGTATGATGTGAATCTGATCCTGAGGTTCTTGAAATCATTTCTCCGCAAAGGAGGCTGTTGGGAATCATCAACTAGATTGAGGAAGGTTGCTAGCTTGATGGATTTGTATATAGCAGAAGTGGCCCCGGATTCCTGTTTGAAACCTTCAAAATTTTTCGCATTAGCCATGGCCCTGCCAGATTCTGCAAGAGACTCTTATGATGGAGTTTATAGAGCCATAGACATGTACCTAGAGGTATGGTATCACATCCACAAAATCTCTTTTGTGCTATGATTTTGGTAGGATTACAAACATGGGAGACTAGGTAATGGATTATATATGATCATATCCAAGATTGGGATTTTTAGGTATCATAAAAATGATCTTTAATTGTGCCTCACCAAAAATGAAATTTGACAAATTATCAAACCCATGATTTAGTTTGACTTGAATTTTTGGGCTGACTATTGATTTTCACAGGTCCATTCTGGGTTATCAGAAGACGATAAGATGGAGATTTGTTGTGCACTGAATTACGAGAAGCTCTCATCAGAAGCTTGTAAACACCTTGCTAATAACTCAAAGTTCCCATCAAGAGCAGCAGTCCAAGCTCTCATCTCTCAGCAATCAAAACTCAAAAGCTTACTCCATGACACCAACCATATGAAACCCTTCAGTGACTCACCGTGTAGTTACACTGAAAAGGAACGTAAGGGGAAGAAAGATGAGGATGGTGAACAAATTGTGCTCTATGTAAGAAGGCTTGATCTTTCAACTGACAATAAGAAGCTCAGAGCACATTTACATGGGATGCAATGGAGGGTGATCAAATTAGAGAAGGTTTTTCGGAAATTGCAGACCCAGATGGAGAAAATGATGAAGTCAAGATTATCAAGTTCAAGTAACGCTAGATCCCTACCCAAGTTGTGTTCATGATGGAATTTTACTTTAATTTTCACATTTTTGTAATTTCCTAATATTACTTGTATAGTATGGTAAATAGGTTGCTGTACTGTAACAGCTTTTCTTTCATTTTTACAACAGTAAAGTTGACTGAACACTGAGCAGTTTCTTCAACAGAAAATGAGATCTTGGCTGTCAGATGGAGAGAGAACTTAAATATTTGTTTTCTTCTTCTTTTCACATATGGGGAAGTGTGTCCTCTATTCCTCTGTGTATGAGAGGTCTCTAAGGAATAGTCCCTTTCTCAGTCACCCTCATAGGTAATGTACTAGTGAAAATTGACAACTGGTCTGCTGCACTTTATACCACCGCAAACATTAGGGGTAAATCAAAGCTGGAGTCTGAAAACGTTTCATTCATGAAGACGCAAAATGTGTTAAACCTTCAGCCTTTTTCACGAAAGGGCATCATCAAGTGTGGGCCTTCTGCATACTTAACCCAATAAAAAGTGAACCTTCTACACTAAAAGTTGGTATTGAGTTGCATTACCACCTTTAATTACAAGTGTTTTACATAGAACAGAGCGGTTAATGGGTAAAAGAGTAGGGGCTTCCACTGACAAGAACATTTAACAACATTAAATTCAAGGAGAAGCCGGGTGAGGAAACAGCTAACGAACCGAAGTGATCAGAGTCCCAACAAGATTTCTAGCAATTAGGGAAAGAGTTGGGTTCTATCATATCTTCTGCTAATTATTTATCTATAATTGAGAGAAGGTAAGATGAATCATGTCATGCGTGCGTCTTCGCTGCAATAGTGGATGTCTAATTTACAAAAGAGAGATATGCCCACATGGTGAGAAGTGGAGCCGAACGTACTCCTACATCATAACATTCTATTTTTTAATTTTGTTTTCTAAATACCAATTATCGCAGTGATTAGTGAAGTAACCTCCTGTGGCCTAACGGCAACCCTGGTCCTCCTATTTCTTTATTGTCGTGGATTGCACGCATCACTTTCATGGACTCCAACTTGGCATCTATTTTTTTTTTTTTTTTTTAATTTTTTTAATATATATATATAGTATTTCAAAAGAAGAGGAAGAAAGGATTACAAAAAACACCCATCACCTTCAAGAACCTCTCTCTCTAATTATGAAAATGATGAAGCAATGAATTAGGAGAGATCTTTCAACTAAACACAAAGTTAGTTCATAGTCTCTCTCTCTCTCTCTCTCTCTCTCTCTCTCTGAGACACACACATACATTAGCTAAACTCATGTATTCAGAGGTGACCACATGACATTACATGGTGCACTAACAGTAAATTATTCCATTAAGAACAACTAGAGGTCACACTGGAGGTGTAGCTGCATAGGATTCGCACCTCTTGTGACTTAACAGATAAGAAATGAGTCAGCAACTAAAAGCTAATCCATATGCACTTAGTTTCAGTTAAAAGTGTTACTGTGTTTCTTGTTTAATTAATTAAACATGGGGTTTACCCGTTGGACCACATCTTACTTTTCTTTTACGATAAATAATACTCTCAAAGAATCAATGAGATCTAATCTATAGAGAATCGGATTCATTTTGGGGAGTGATCGTGGGATCCTTTTCCATTAAAGCGATCCGTAATAAGCTGTTGTATGGAAAAGATGAAATGCCCTCCAACAAAGCAATCTTTGAAGTTCTTTACTAAATTCACTGGTCATAGCCAATTATACGCCTCCATGAGATACACTTAGGATCAATTTTTCTCCTTCCTTATTAACTCTTTCTTCACTTTCACATTGTCGGATAAGTGTACCAAAATCTCTACCTTAACCATTGATTATGTGTACCACATTTGATGAACATTGGTTGTTAATTTTTTAGACAAACTATTGGCCCAACCGAGAGTTTGTTCCTACATACTCAAGACAAAATCCTGGACACTGGCACAAGTATGGGTACATATCTCATGACCAACGGGTCAAAGCCACTATCATGTAAGTCCCACCTACCAATCATTTGACCAAAAAATAGAAGAATCGGTTACCATTGCAAATATGTTACTTTTTGTATGTAATAGATCATCCACGGTAATTTTGGAATGGGGTAGTGAAGGAATGCCATTTAACATGGTTGACCACTTGAACTTATAAATCAACTCGAGGTCACGTTTGTGGCATTTATTGTATGAAACCTTTTTTGAGGGGGAGGGGTAGGGGTAGCAATTCGTGTTGGCAGGTCGGGTTCGTGTTGTGTCAAGGTAAGGGTATAAGACTATTTGGTTCAACCCTAACCCGCTTATTTTTGTGTTGGGTCATGTCGGGTTCACAGGTCGTGTCAAACATTGCCACCCCTAGGGAGGGGTCCTCACGGAATAATGAGTTCCACCAAAGTAATCTACCAAATACGCAATTGGATTAGATGATAAATCTGAGATAATCACCATAAATAAGC
Source organism: Platanus orientalis (assembly GCA_025762735.1). Classification (NCBI taxonomy): domain Eukaryota; kingdom Viridiplantae; phylum Streptophyta; class Magnoliopsida; order Proteales; family Platanaceae; genus Platanus; species Platanus orientalis. The sequence continues at coordinate 19,931 of JAOXJP010068855.1, forward strand.
ATATAATTAGCAATGGAAAACGATTTTTTTAGAGATCAAAAGTCGTTTTGTTAGCTGATATTCTTAATTTTTTTCTTTAGATAAAATAGTTTATTAAAAAAAAAGCGTGTACAGAAAAGGTTAAATGGGCGTCCAGTTTATCAAAACATACTGAAGCTCAAATCACTGTCAGTTTGTCATATCGATCTGTTTCGAGGGAACCGAGAGCTCACTGGTCCAGTGGTCCCTACTGCAGAGAGACAAAGGCAAGAATCTTTCCCTTATTGGGTACTCTTCCCTATAAATACAAATGATATTGTAAATTAAACATCCCATTGTCATATTTCTTTAAACAAAGCAAATGTTTTCCGTGATAAAAATGCCACTGTAGTGTATATGGTGAATTATAAACAGACACGTGTTGTTTTGGGGGGTAAAAGGGTCCAAAAAAGTGTTCAGGAGAAAAAGTAGGTGGTCAATAAAAGACATCAAATTCAAAAACACATCATTTGTCAATCAATGTACGAACTGAAACTTATAGAGAGATAGAGAACTGAAACTTATAGAGAGAGAAAAAGAGAGAGAGAGAGAGTCCATAGCTGACAAAAAGGAAAAAGAATAAAAGAAGAGAGAGAGAGACAGGTGCATGACATGACCTTGAATTTGGGAAGCGGAGGCGCCTAGAGATTCTCATTTCCCAAAAGACGTGCTTTTGCTTCATGTAAGCTTCAAGGAGTTACGTGAAAGGGTTTTTGTCTATGTGAAACTAATAGTGTCAGTATGGGGGGTACTGTTCAGTAAAAATGGAATTTTGGCGCGTAAAATATCTGACCTGTCATCCATGTTAAAGAATGTAAGAAACTTTTTTGTTGGGGTATCTAAAATAATCCATGGTAAGAAAAATCTTATCCAAAAATCCCGTTTAATTCTATAGCTAACTTAAAAACACTTATACCTACCTTGTTCTCAAATCTTTTTGCCTGCGAAACAAAAAAGATACTCTAAAAAACATACTTTAAGAATAAGAAACACACTACAAGTTAAGACTATAAGTTTCTTTTATTTTTTATATTTGTTTTTTGTTGTATAAACGATAAAAATATAAATTTACCAAGAAATAAAGGCGTGTCCTTTCATAACCTCACAATTTGGTCCACAATTTTTTTTTTTTGTGATCATATTTTTCATTTTTGACAGTTATATCATTAAATGGATAATACTTTGATTAAAAAAAATGTGTTCCTCGAACTATATCTTGATTCCTTGATTAGTTAGATATTTGAAAAAGTTTATTATGGTGATTGGGTAAGAAATGGATTTATCATTGAATTTTGTGTGTACACTTTGTGATGCAGGCTGGCCCAAGGCCTCAAATGTCTGCGAGTTATGGGTCAAAGAGGAATCTAAACAAGGTCTAAATAGAACACCACATAAAATTGGGTTAAACTTCTTTGATTAAGGTGAAAGAAAATTTAACCATCCAAATTTCAATACAAACGGATTAGTGTATATATATATCAAAACTAAGGTCTATCTCAGCAGGGTAGTAGATTATATTGTAGCTGTATGGATGATTGACGACACAGCAAAATTCAGATGTTTGCTTTATAGATTAAGTCTAATAAGTGAAAAAAGATTAATAAAATCACCTAGAATTATTCTAAGGTTCCTAGGAATCACTCCTAGGGTTTGAGAATCACTGAACCAAACAATAGTAGCAGCTAACATTCAATATTCAATCCTTCATATATGTCCCAAAACAGGAGTTATAAAACCCTATTGGACCAAATTATAAAATGTCATTGCACAAAAAAATGTACAAAACCCTCTATAACTCCTTACCAACCTGACCAAAACTTATAGAACTTTAAAATCCATTGAAAGTAAACTTAAATAACAAAACTTAATGATTGGACCCCACATCTAACAAGTAAAAATAATAAAAATACTCTTAACTACATGAAAACCCATGCAAAAAATAGAAGATATAAATAAAATTACTGATATTAAATGAGATCCCAAGACCCATCATCATGTCATATCAATGCTTGTTGATTAGCCTTCTTTCTCTTTCATTTATTTATTTTTTTGATCGATAAGGTAAAATGTATTAAAAGCTGGAAAAGTACGAAAGTACAAAAACAACAAAAGCAAAAGGGGGACTTAGCCAAGAATCAGCCGATCCCAATAAACAACGAAATCATGGAATTTCAACCCTTTGAACTCAGGGAGGTGAAAGGACCAGCTATACAGAAGTGATAGAAAACTCTCGGAAGCTTAGGATTGCTTTAGAAAAAAAATTCTGGTGTTTCTTTCTATCCATAAGGACCGGCAGACACCAATTGGAACCGCCCTCCACAAATGCTTCACCCTTTGGGATAACTTTGCTAGAGAATCCGCACTCCACATCTCCAGCAAAGCCTCCATTGACCTCGGAATCACTCAGCTGCAATTAAATCTACTCATAAAGAAATTCCACAATTTAACCGAAACTGGATAGTGGATGAAAAGGTGGATAGCTGTCTCCTCATGACACTCACAGAGGCAACATCTATTAGCTAGCTAGATGCCTCGAACTTGAAGCTGGTCGATCGGAAGGATTTTGTTGAAAGTCACCAACCACAACAAAAAGGCCGCTTTGGAAGGCATCCTAGTCTTCCAAATAGCCTTCGCTAGGCTGAAAGGGGGCTGGTCCCCCAACCTGGACAGGTAAACACTTCTCACAGTAAAGACTCCCTCCTTGTTCCAGATCCAAGTATGATAATCGGCCTCCCCTTCTGAAGCAAAACAAACCTGATCAATGTTGTTTAGGATCCCCATCAATTCTCTCCGGCTTGGCAAAACTCGACCCTGACTAATTAAAGACATTGTATTCCTCATAGATATCTAGGTTGAACTATTGAAATTCCATAGATGAGATCCATGTGCATGTTAGCAACAGTCGACCCTTCCACTTCACAAGGAATTTTTCTATAACCACCATTAGCAAAAGAAATCATCTTTTTTCTCTAAAACATATTCAAAAACATCATAAGTTCTAGGCATAGAAGGCAATACAGGAACTGACATAGGAGTAGAAGCACTATCATAGTGGCCTCGATAAATGGTGAGATACTCTACATTAAATGTAGAACCGATACCCATGTCATCTAGAAGCTCTAGAACCTGGGCATTCAAACTAATCTTCTTAAGAACCTTGAAAGAGCCTGCACTTTTGGAATGAAGCTTCTTATGAATTCCCTTAGGGAATCTTTCAGGCTTAATACGAACCATAACCGTATCACCGTATCATTGCTAAGAGCATTTCTCCTACACACATCACTATGTATATTGCGTCTATGGCTAGCAAATCCCTTTGCTTTAATGCTAGTTTGTGCAAAAGAAATAAGGTCGATAGGTCTCCTGGGCTGCATGCCTGTAACAGCCTCAAGAGGACTCTTCCTCGTAGATCTTTTGACTGAACTATTGTAGGAAAATTCAGCCATGTGCAAGATTCAGTCCCATTTAGAAGCATGATCACCAACTAACCATCACAGCAAATCAATCAAGCTCCTGGTAACTGCTTCTGTCTAGCCATCTGTCTGAGGATGGAATGATAAAGAGAACTTCAACTTGGTGTTTAACATCTTCAAAAAATAGCTCATAAATTTGGATCTCTAATAGACACTGTAGTCAAAGGAAGCTCATGAAGTCGTACCACCTCCCTAAAAGAAGAGTAGCCACATGTGAAGCATTTGATGTCTTACTACACAAAATCAAATGTGCCATCTTGGAAAATCGATCCACTACCTCATAAAAAGAATCATAACCTTAGGTAATCTTTGGTAAACCAATCACAAAATCCATAGAAAGATCTTGCCAAGGTTCATGTAGAATAGGTAGTGGCATGAACTCCAGGCGCTGGAGCAACGAGGGCACCAAGGCCATCATCTTTGAGAAGTCCTGTGTCGACAAATAGGACTGCGGCAATATCAGCAGGATATTTATCGGCATCAGCAGGGCAACCTGTGATCCTTTATTCCCTAAAAAGGGGGAACTACCTTTGCAATAGTGCTTCGGAGCTTCTCCCAGCTCACACTATGGTTGGTGAAGTTCAGGATATTGGGTGTATAAAGCCCAATATTTTTCTTTCATTCCTTTGCCAGTTGACATATATGGCACTGCTTAATAATTTAAGCAATATCTTCCTCTAAACTAGGCCAATAAAACCTGTCATCTACTATAGCACATCTTTTCACGCCAAGGGTGACTTGCTGCACCTCCTACATGCAACTACCAAACCACTTCGTCTCTCAAGAAAGTGTCAGAAGACAAAGACATCTATCCTTAAAGAGATAGCCATTATGTAATGAAAATAAAGGATAATCGCCATGTTATACTACTACTAAATCAGCATATATGATTCCAAAATCCTTGCAAGAAGAACTGTCTCTCTTCAGTTGATCAAACTTATTAACATGTTTGAGAACAAATGTACTGACATGGCAAAAATAAAAAATCTCTCTTCAATAGATTGAACTGATTAACATGTACTGACATGGCGTTCCATATATAGATAACTCGAATAAGTGCATCAGTTGCCTTGTTCTCAACACCAGCTTTATGTTTGAGAATAAATGTGTAATCTTGAAGAGACGCCACCCACTTCCCATGTTAATGACTAAGTTTTTTCCCAAAATTTATATATCTAAGGGTGTGATGATCTGAATATATGACAAATTCCTTGGATGCTAAATAGTGTCTTCAATGGCAAAGACCCTGAACAATTACGTAAATACTTTATCATATGTAGAGAACTTTTTGCTTTGTTTAGTTTCTTGATATGGTAAACAATAGGGCAACCTTCTTGCATAAGTACACCCCCAATTCTCACTTGAGAAGTATCACAAGCCACTTCCAAGACCTTGAGAAAGTTAGGTAATTGTAAAATTGGTGTCTCGAAAAATAATTTGAACTGAAGAAATGGACAATCTACTCCTCTGAAGTGAAAGGAAGTCTGTTCGGTATAATACAAAACATTGTTTGCATCATTTTCTTCTTCTGATTTTGGGGCAACAAGTGCACATATATAAATAACCAAAGCTAGCTCATTGGCAAGTCCTTTTGGTGTCTCTATTATACAACTCCATCTCATCATCAACTTTTAAGTCAACTTGGTCTTTAATCTTGTTTGCCTCATTGCCAGCTTCTTCCACTGTTTGAAGTATTGTTTGATTATCCTCAGGCTGAACTTGAAGTGGTTCAAGTGTTTCTTATCGTGGGACAACAATCAAACTCAAAGGAATCTTCTCTTGAGCGGTTTCTTCTAAAACTTGTACCATTTCTTCATTTGGAGTTGATGTTGGTGGAGATAACTTTGGCTCATCATCAACTATTTTGACAATCTTTTCTTATTTTTTCTCTCTCAAAGCTAACAGAATCATAAAAGAAGGTTGTTGTTGCTTTACTTTTAGTCAATGCCACATACCAAATTAAAAATCTTCAAAATATGTCTCCTCGTTGAAAGTTGTTTTACTTTCTTCAATCCATTGCTTTCCTAACATCGCCTTATTGTGTTTTAATGAAAGGATATCGATATATGTCCCTTGTTTGAATTGGATAATAAAATCTTTATCACAATAGTGACGGTATTCTCAATCTACAACGTCATGTAAAAGCCTCTACACAAAAAGCCTAAAAGCACCCTATAGTGTTTCAATTAAAGGATTCTGCATTCAACACCATCAATACATGTCCCTTGTTTGAATTGACTAATAAAATCTTTATCACAATAGTGACAATATTCTCAATCTACAACGTCATGTGAAAGCCTTTCAACAAAACTTGAAAAATTCAAAATTTCATCATATCTTCCACTAATCAGAACCTTGATAGCCCTCCTAGAAGGGAAAACAAAATTAGCCCTAATATCAATAATCATCTCTCAATCTGGCTCTGATACCAAATTAATGTAGGATGGCCTATGGCCTCAAATGTCCTGTGGGTTATGGGCCCAAGAGAAATCTAAACAATGTCCAAAGACAAAATCTAGAAGTTCTAGTTGCTAGGTTGAACCATGGAACCACAGAAAATAGGGTTAAACTTCTTCAATTAAGGTGAAACTTTGTAGGATTATAGGGTTATGAATGACGATTTAAGCATCCAAATTTCAATACAAATGGTATAGTAAAAATATATGAAACATGCAAAACTCAAGTCTGATTTTTCAAAATCCAATGGAGTTGAATTTAGAAAACTCAACCAATAAATGTATGCAAATTAGCAAGACAAGATAAAAGAACTTTAAACTTCAAGAAAGAGTCATCTTGTAGCCATATGGATGATTAACGACGCAACATAATTCATCAGATGCTTGCTTTATGAATGGAGAAGTCTAAGAAATAGAAGAGATAAAGGATAAGAAATCACCTAGAATCACTCTAGGGTTCTTGGAATTATTCGTAAGATTTGGGAAACAGTCAACCAAACAGTGGTAACAGCCATTATTCAATATTCATTCCTTCATTCATGCCCCAAAACTAGAGTTATAAGAACTATTTATATGTTCCAATAGGTGGGGCATCCCACCCTGTTAGACAAAATTATATAACTGCCTCTGCATAGAAAAATGCACAAAACCCCTCTATAACTCCCTACCAACTTGACCAAAACCTACGAAATTTTAAAACCTACTAAAAGAAGAATCAGATAACAAAACGATTGGAACCCACATCTAACAAATAAATGACAAAAGTACCCTTAACTACATAAAACATAACAATAAAAAGCATAAATAAAATTATTGTGATCTCAAGATCCATCATCATTCCATATCAATGCTTGTTGATTAGCCTTTTCTCTCCTAGCATAGGTCTTTAAATGATGTTTAAGATTCCCATCTTATTATCACATCATCTTATGAAATCTTTTGCAAATAATAAAACCATGAAATGTAATGAATCTTAAATTATTTCTATAAAATTTAGAAGGTGAAAGATTTAGATCTTTGAATTTTATATGAGAAATCTTTATTCTCAAAGATACTATATCTTTAGGAATTCTGAATATTGGGTACAAGGACCTCTAAGAAAATTCTATGGCATAATTATAATTATTATATATATATTTAAACTAAAGTACCCTTGAGGCGTCCAAAACCATATGGGGATGTTTAATCATAATAGAAGTTTGTTTGAAGTGCTTTGGGTCTATAAAACTCATTAGAATCCACCTTATAACCCAAGTAACCCAAGGCTACTAAAAAGTTAACTTCAACATAGAATAAGATGTTCTTGGTGCCTTTGAAAAAAGCTAGCTATGGTTATATGAGGTGTCTTATCCGTCTTTAGAGGTTGCATTAAAAAACAACCCTAAAAAAAAGCTTCATCTTCCAACAACAACAGCCTTGTCCAAGCACTTGGAGTCAGCTACACAGAATCCTGTTCCACCATTCCATGCTATCTAGGGCCAAAAGAGATGATCCTAAACTCTGCGGAAGTAGAGGTTGCATTAAAAAACAACCCTAAAAAAAGCTTCATCTTCCAACAACAACAGCTTTGTCCAAGTACTTGGGGTCAGCTACACAGAATCCTGTTCCATCAATTGAGATGGCTGCAATGATTCCACCATTCCACCGTAGAGGTTTCATTAAAAAGCAACCCTAAAATAAAGCTTACTTGGGGTCAAAGAAGAAGACCAAGGCCCTAGAGATGATCGAAGAAGAAGAAGAAGAAGAGAGATGGCTGTAATGATCTTGATGCAAATGTAAAGCTTGCAAAAATTAGTTTGGAGGGTGAACCGTCTAGTCTTCTTGGAGAAGTCCCTCAAAAACCTAATTGGAAAGGATGCTGGTGGGATTGATGAGACTCATGTCCATGCTCAGAAAAGAAACTGTCCTTAGCCAAGGAAGAGAAAGTTTTAGAAAAGCAATTTGAGAAGCAGGAGTTCCTGGTTGATGCTGATAATTCAATTGATAAGCTATCTTCTCTGATACATAGCATGGTTGATAATAAACAAGGTAACTTTGACAGCACGTGAGGATATGGCTGATCCAGAGATAGCCGTGGCTTTAAAATTATTAGATTGGACTGAAGCTTCTAATCAGCCAAAGAATTTCGGGCCCCCCCCCCCTCTCTTCCTAATTCCTATAGACACAAGTATCAATGACTGAAGTTCTTTCTCTAGAATGGCCCGTAACCAAAAACAGGCAGGTAATGTTGTAGACACATTGGCTCAGCAAAAAAAGGAAAAACTATTTGGAAGGGACCTCATAAGGTTGCAGTCTCAAAGAAGAAGCTTCTATGTACACAATCCTACAATGCAAAAGGTTCAACCTCTCAAACTGCTGAAAAATCAAGTCAGTTGAGCTGGATGATGAAACTAGTAGATCACTGAAAGATCTAGATCTCAAACTCCAACCAAAAAGTAAATTAATGCATGCATGATCCAGCATTATTTTTGCTGCTGAAGAATTCCAGATGAAAGGTTGAAGTTATTGAACCTCTTGTAAACTTGCCCTCAAGACCATTTAAACAAAATCTTAATCATTCTAAGCACTCTACACACTATTTTGGTATCCAAGCCCCTTTTAAAATCCCAGTTGTAACACTGGGCAGAGGAAAAGCTGAAACTCAAAGAGAATTCCTAGGCTTAAAAGAAAACACCCTCTCTCTCACCACAACCCCCCTCCCCCCCAAAAAAAAAAAATAATAATAAAAAATAAAAATAAAAGGAAAAAGTTCTATGGAACAATGAGATGAAGGGATGTAACAGAACAAGATATGCATGATCTAGTGCTATTGTCGATGTTACAGAATTTGGGATGGAATGATAAGAGATGTTGAACCTATAAGCATGCTAATGGACTCCTCTAAATTATTAATTATAGTGGACAATCTACTGCATCTCCAACAATCAAATCCTCTTCCGAGAACCCTATTGAGCCACCAAGGAGATGTACAGCTGAAAGAGAAAGGGAACTTCTAGACTAAAAAATAAAAATAGTTGGTCTTGCATGAATGAAGTAAATAAAGGAACTTTATTACCCCCAAAAACAGGTAAATAAAGGAGCTACTAGGCTGTAGGTCCAAAGAATGAAGTAGCTGAGTTGTTATGGGTTGGGATTAGAAAGTAACATAGTTAAACGTCCAAGGATTTCTGCCATTCCAGTCCCTGAAACTTCTCAGCTCACTGAAGATAAAACAATCAATAATAATGGAATTGGGTCATCCTACCAACAAGGGAGTAACAGGATACGAGACCAATCTACTAATCCAATGGAAATTCTTACTATGGATGACTAAAGTTCTCAATACCTGTTGAAAAATAAGAATAAAAGGACCCTCAATTCCAACACTTCCTTTCTTGCTAATCCACCCATTCAGCTGACCTTTAGAAGTCCCGAAAAAGATATGGGCAGCAAGGATACAATTATTTTTGAAATGAGAGAAAATATAGTTCCTGTGATACCAGGCCATAAAACTAACTCTTCTCTGGGATCCAATTCTTGCTAAAAAAAATTCTATGCAGCAATACAAACTGGTTTGTTAAAGGAAGGCAGTTTCTTTGAAGAAAAGGAAAGTTGGCTGAAGCTCAACAGGAACTGTGGTACAC
>JAOXJP010068856.1:0-15382 GCA_025762735.1 Platanus orientalis
TTGGTTAAAGGAGTTTATTAATATGTTCTCAACCAAAAAGTGGGCGCGAATAGACTCGTGCAATACAAAAACCAGAAACTAAAATTCGGTTTTATCTCTTCACATGAAGGTTGTGTTGGATAACCACGACTCTTATGAGTCCCATAACTATCTAGAAGACGAAGGAAGATGGATTCTCGCATAGAAGAATCACCTAAATATTTTAGATAAGATTTAAAGAATCCCATCTCAACATAAATGATATAAAAGATATAAAGTTCTCATCAAATGAGGACTCTTCTCCAAACTAGTTTTGAGAGCTTATAAATACCTGGATGCACAAGAGGAAAAAAAGAAGAAGACCAAGGAGAACGAGAGAGAAAATTGAAGTAACGGTTCACCACAAGGCTAGCTACATTTTTTTTCTTAAAGTTCTAAAAGCTACCACTCTTTCAAAGAGAAGGGAGCACGTCCATTATATCTCTGCAAACTCTCCAGGAAGATACCATAGGGAACATGAAGATGAATCAAGTTTCGAATAGGTAAACTCATTGATGATTGAACAAGCAAGTGTAACCTATACATTATATTTTAAAGAGCATCTCTACTTTTCCCCCTTCTCTTTTTCTTTTACATGATTGCAACCCTATTTTGATGCATAGCTTAAAGATAATCAGAGGTAGGTTATGTTAAACAGCTATAATTAACAAGTTTGGCTTGGAGTTTTAGTCCCCGTTCATAAAATAATAAACTAGCCCCTAAAATGGCTAGGTAATTTGTCCAATGAATTTTGCCTCATACTAAAGGCTCGAAATTTGGTGTTACAGTGGTCATTCTATGTAGGCTTAATGTCTGACTTTTAGTTTGACGCCTGAATGCTAATACTTGAATTTAATTTAGGAGAAATTCAGGCGTTAAGTGTTGGGATTAGCAACGAGCCTTGGGTTTTGAGTCACATTGGTAGAGCCTAGAGGGGTGGGATTCTCCTATCTTTAAGCTATACCTAGGTCATAGACACACTTAACTAATTTTGAAAAGGTGATTTTTAATGCAAGCTTAATGCCTGAATTTCTCTACTCAACATTTGAAATTAAATTCAGGCGTTGGGAGAGGAATTAAGGCCCCTAAAAGTGCTTGAGCACAAGATTGGATTTCAAAGGGTTGTGAGAGTTTGAGAACAGGTTTAGGGAAATCAGGGCTCCCTATAGTGGGTCCCAAATCTCAATGCTTGATTTTTCCCTTAATGCCTATTTGTTCAATGCTTGAATTTTATTTTCGTAAAATTCAAGCATTAGTTACTAGGAGCAAATCCAGTAGCTAGATTTCTCGAGTTTTGGATTCGTTAGGGTTTTTTTTTAAATTCTAAAATTATGCATGCAAGTAGACAATTGATAGAGGAATAACATACATGAATTTCATCTTAGGATCATGTATACAAAAACCATACAAAATCAACAAAAATTAGGCTAAATTAGGTCACACAAGATCCATATTTTAAGGTTTGTTTGGGGGGGGGCATTTTGAGGCTTTCCACAACTTGAAAAATCACCAAATTAAAATAGAACTAGGCATACATGTTGACCATAACATACTAAAATTTGAGCCCATTGTGAGCTGTCCAAAAATCAGAAAAAATTCTACATTGAATAAAGGTAAAAAAATTAACACAGATGGAGGTTGTTGAACCTCCATTGAAGTAGCTTATCAGCATAATATAAACAGCATGACAACAAGATAATTGATCATATGAAATTATGTAGACCATCTTAGAACAAGTTTAGGCTTACCTAGGTCAAGGGGTTGCTTAAGGTTAGAGAAATCCAAGCTTTTCTTCTTCTTTTCTCTTTTGGGTTTTTTTTTTTGGTTGCCAACCCTGTTGTGCACAAAATTAGGACTATAATGTGGTGGAGGGTTGGGATTGATTCTATGAATATCTAGATCAATGGCTTAGGTTAATTTTTGCTAATTTGAGGTGTAAGACCAAGATCACACCTAGAATGGATGGATGGGATGCTTTGTGCTAATTAGCATGGATAGATGACATGGACAAGGGAAGGGCTGAGATAGGTTTGCTTTTCTTGAATAGAGGGTGGAGATGGGGGTGTGCTACCTTCACTTGGATTTGTGAGGTGGACAAAGGGTGAGCTTAGATGCTCTTTAGGGTATCTTGAGTGGTTGCAAACATCAAGGGGGATTATCAATATGCCAAATGGAGTGAGATGGTGGGTTTAATAGAGATTTGAAATTTAAAGCTTTGGTCTAAGGGTAAGGGATGAGGGTGCACCTAAAAAGATTTCAATCCAAGGGGTGCCAATTTTGTCTTTAGGTGTCAATGCATTAAATGTCATTAATGAGCTAGAATCATAACGTTTTAGCTCATTAATGTGCAATGATTATTTCTGATTTTTGACCCCTTATTGTGCAATCCACTTTTGTGAGCTCCTAGGATTGGAAAGTGGCAAATTCAAAGCCTGTTTTTGAGGTCACGGATATTTCGGTCACAATAGGCCAGTCAGAACCAAATTACGATAAGGGCAAGGGGTAGAATTAGGGTTTTACTAACCTGAAAAGCTTTCAAATAGATTTTGGAAGGGCAAGATAGTAAAGTTGATCCTGGAAATCTTCAGATGAAAGATAGCCATTGGTCCAGGTGAGCCATAGCCTTTAGCTATGCTAAATTAGGATACCCAAGCAGAAAACTAGGTTAAAAAACCCCTTTTTGGGCAATTGGAGAGGTTTTGACTGAAAAGCTAGCTAGAGAATTTCTAGATATTTGCAGAAAATGCAGATTATGGATATCGAAGCTTGGAGAATCTGGAGTGCACAAGAATTGACAGCTCGACAATCAACTTTTTGGGCATTCACCACAATTCTTACTGAATACTGAATTTTCATGTTTGGGTGAACTCCTAAGAGTTGGTCGAGTATCTGATTTTTGGCCCTAATCTATTATTCTTTTTGGTGTAAGTAAAGGAATTTGAATAGATAAGTCCCATGAAAGCTTGCATTCCTTAGATTGTTTTTTAAATGCCTCACGATTCTAGAGAGATGGATACCGACTAATCCTAATTTGGACCTCCAAGGAACATGTTGTCTCCATGTGAGTGAAATGTAGCCAAAATAGCTTTTTGACCTCTTGGGGAAGATTTGAGATTTCATAGGGGTTTGAGATTTTGAATTTCCTTTCTCAAACCTAAATATTTGAGGCTAAGGTCAGCATCGAGAAATGGAGATTGACGTTTCTAGATTTGGAGATTGGATGAACCTTTGAGAGATTTTTCAAGGGTCATTTCTTGGTCAAGGCCATCATAAGTTGAGAAATTGGTTGTTGCCAGTCTCTAGCAATATCTATTTTGTGATGAGTTTCTCAAAATTAGGAGAAGCAAAGATATATAGGATATGAAATTATACTATTCAAGTAATAGGGGAAGCTTCAGGGATCCTTTGAGGGTCCAAGGATAAATTCCTGAAGGTGAAAAGGGTAAAATGGTATTTTTTCTCCTGTAGGGCAAAAAATGTGAAAATGAGAACTCTTCGCCTGTGATGCTTCATGACAATAAGGCTTATATAGGTAGGAGAAATTCAATGATTTGAGTGGTAGATAGTGAGTTCTAAGCTTTTGAAGGAAAAAAGGGCACAATAGGAATTTTTCCACTTGTGATGCTTCATTGAGAGAAGGCTTACAGAGGCAGGAAAAATTGTAGATAACATGGATGGAGCTCTTAAATGTGGACCCTCAAAGTCCTGTAGATGCTTTTGTGAGAGGGTTTGATCTAAAATGGTGTATTTAGACTGTAAAAAGGTGCTTTGACTGATTCATTTGTGACTGAAATTTCTGGAAAGACTTGTCAGGGAATGCTTGACCTCCTAGAGTCTAGGTTTGCTCTTCATAAACCAAGGGTGCTTAGAGTTTTGATGCCTAAATGTTGTCGTGTTGTTCTTATTCTATTAATTGACTTAAGTCAAAATTTGGGTGCTGACAACCACCTACTTTTTCAACTGAACACTTTTTTGGACCCTTTTACCCCCTAAAACCACACATGTCTGTTTCTAATTCACCACATAGGGGACAAAGTGATTAGGATAACCATGGTATGCCAAGAGCTATTGGGCCCACTAAGTTGCCCTTGATATATGATGAAGTCGCTATCCCTCTACAGTTGAGAGATTAGCCTCCTTTAAGTCAAAGCTTGCAACAACCAAGTAAAGGATGAATTGAGTATGAAGACAACTTACCAACAAGCCCCATAACACCAACCATATCCACATTAAATGAAAGGTTTCCATTTTCAGTTGGTGTCAACAAATTTAGAGGAGGGAGCTTGAAATGGAGTTATAACGAGCATCTGTCAAGAGATGGGGGTCCACTACACCCCCCAACAAATGATCATACCACTTATGTGGGACCAGAACATTTTAATTCCCTACCTATTACTAATCTAGGTGATCAGTTGCTATACAAAGAGGCTTGGTCGGACCACATTAGCCCTACACATAAACTGTATCAACTACATCATGCAACAATTGATTCCTGCTACGTGCATAGGGACGGTCCCCATCTAGCATGGTGATACACTCCATCCCACATTCCCTTACCACTAGTCTAACTCCAAGAGGCGTCACTCCACCACCTCCACCAGCAATGTATGCATCAATGGCATGCGAACAAATATGAAGGCATACAGTCCCTGGTTTAGCTATGGGCAAAAAATCAAGTCTCCATTGTTGAGTCAGACAACCAATGCATACTACCAGATGGCCATTCCAACCAAGAGGAGGATATTAATGCTTGTAAAAGGAGTGTTGGTCTAGACCAAGAGTTATCCACTACCAAACAACTACAAATCTTGCCGGAGGCCTCCCAGATACACCAACACAAACTATCCATGTCCTCGCTTCAATTAAATTGTCTAATGATGGAACATTCATGTCCCCACCCGACACCATCCCTCCCGTCCCCCAATAAAACAAAAAAAGGATCTAGGAGTAAAGAAAATGGTAAAACCAAAGTCATTTGGAGGAGAATAGTTGAAGTTCCTCCATACCGGTCTAAACCCATAGGAGGTGGAGCCACCTTTGATCTTAATCAACTCCAGAATAGAATCAAGAACATCAAACCCACTTTATGATAGGCGTGTCTACCTCAGAGTAGGCACGCCTTCTGCAATGATCGCATTAGCTTGAAACTATCAGGGGTGCGGGAACCCCTTGGCAGTTTGAAGAATAAAGGAGCTTATACATTCCAAAAACCCGAGTTTGGTGTTCTTATACAAAACAAGATCTATAGTACAACTCCTAAATAACCATCCCAGATTATTCCGCGGATGGTCAAATGTGGGAATGGATTCCATAGGCCTTTTGGGTGGATTAGTACTTCTATGGAGGAAAGAAATTTCCCTTACTATTTTATCCATCAATGCCAGATAGATAGCTATATCAATTATGGGCCTAACTGGTGAAGACAATTAGATTTGTGTTTTTTTGTATGGAGAACCTAATCAACTGAGTAGGGATAGTTTTTGGGCAAGCTTTGTGGAATTCGTCTCTCGCATCTCAGGTCCAGTTGTTTGTATGGGGGATTGGAATAGTCTTTGGGACAATTCTAAAAAGGCGGGAGGCAATCTAATTTGTGTATCTGAGCTACAACAAAGCCAACAAGTTCTTAATCAATGCCAAATGGTTGACATTGGAAGCCATGGTCCATGATTTACCTAGTCAAACAAATAGTAGTACGCTCACAAAATATTGGAACGACTTGATAAAGCAGTTGCAAATTTGTCTTAGAGACTACTCTTTCCAGAAGCTCACATCAAAGTTATGTCTTCCTTAGAGTCAGACCACTTTCCAATTGCTCTTCATCTGACACCTCCAAAGAAACCATTTCAAAAATGACCCTTCTGCTTTGAATGGTTTTGGATAAATTACCAGCAATGTCAACAAATTATCAGAAATCATTGGGGCAAAGGAAGTATACCCCAGGATGGCATGTTCGTCCCTCTCAAACTGAAAAACCTTATCCCACCACTCACAAGATGGAATAAATTTGAATTGGGTGGCCAACAAATAAGAATTGAAATGCTAAAGGCAAAGATGTACCAGTTAGGGTCCCAACACCAACACCCTCCCAACTCCGAATCATGGCACAACTATCAAATGGAATTCGATATGTTACTGTGGGACAAGGAAGTTATGTGGGCCCAAAATTGCCGGATTAATTGGATGCAGTCAGGGGATAAAAACACAAGATTTTTCCACTTGTCAGCACTTATCCGTCGACAAAGGAATACAATCACAAGAATTTGTGACTGCCAAGGTACTTATGTATCTCGTGAGGACCAAATTGAAAATTTTCAGGAACTACTTTATAGAGTTATTCTCATCCACTATGCCTTCTAGAGATGATATTCAAGCTTCAGTGGTTAACCTGATGAAGAAACTTACTCAAGTAGCTAAAGGGGTACTTACTAAGGAGGAAGTACATGAGACAACCTTTGCTATAGGTGCAACCAAGGCATCGGGACTGGGGCGGCTACCAGGCAGAATTTTATCAAATATTGGGAGATTGTAGGCACAGAGGTCACCAACTATGTTCTCCAAGCTCTCCAACACCCTAACAGGTTGAAAGAGATCAATGAGACCTTCGTCATCTTGATTCTGAAAAGATATAATCCAACCAACCCAACTCATTATCGGCCAATTAGTCTCTACAATGTGTTATACAAAATCATTAGAAAGTTGTTGGAAAACATATTAAAACTAGTACTCGACGATCTTATATCAGATAACCAAAGTGCATTCCTAAAAGGAAGGCTCATATCAGACAATATATTAATTGCCCATGAGCTCTTTCGCCACATGAGAGTTCATAAAAGGAAGACAGCTCAAATGGAACTCAAATTAGATATGAGTAAAACATATGATCGAGTTGAATGGCTATTCTTAATAAAGACTATGGAGGAAATGGGGATTGACCATAAATGGTGTGGATGGATCTATAATTGCATTTCCTCTACCTCCTTTCAAGTCCCCATCAATGGAGCCCTGGGTCATAAATTCACAGCATCTCGAGGGATTTAGTAGGGAGACCCTCTATCTCTATACCTCCTCCTTATGACCGTGGAAAGTCTTTCAGCAAGCATTAACAAGGCAGTGGTTGAAGGTCGCATAAAAGGCATTAGTATTCAACACCAAAGTCTAATAATCTCACATCTCCTCTTTGCGGATGATTGCCTAGTGTACTCTGATGCTTCAACTTAGTCATCATAATCAACTCAGGAATGTCTTTACTAGTTTCAAAAATCATTAGGTCAAATGGTTAATTTCAAAAAATTAGAGCTAGTATTTTGCAATCGTACTCAAGGATCTACTACTGTCCAAATATCTCAGGCTATGAGCATTCAACCAACTCAACACCCTGACAAATATTTGGGATTTCCATCTATATTAGGCTAGAAAAAGTGGAGCTATTTTCGTTTGTCAACAAGAAAGTGGATGAGAAATTAATAGGATGGAAGGATTAGATGCTATCACCAGCAAGTAAAGAGGTCCTGATGAAATCAATTATCTCAACAATCCCATCTTAAGCCATGTCAACCTTCCTCCTTCTGAAGTGTATGTGTGGTAAGATAGATCGGAAACAATGTGCCTTGTGGTGGGGTCAATGGAATCAAGAAAGAGAGGAAAATACGTTGGGTAAGCTGCGATACTATAAAAAGCCTAAAAAGTAGGTGGGCTTGGAATTCGAGACCTGAATGCAGCCAATTTAGCCTTACTTGCTAAACAAGGATGGTGGTTATTATCAAATCCATCGTCACTATACTCACAACTCCTCAAATCTATTTATTTCCCTCACTCTCACTTCCTTAACAGCAAAATTCAAAAATATGGTTCATGGGGATGAAGTATCCTTAAGGGATGGGACATTCTTCTAAAAAATTGCCTCTAGATGGTAGGAAATAGAGTACAAATCAACATTTGGGAAGACACCTCGATTCCCAAGTTGGTGTTAAGGAAATTGGCCTCAACAAGGCCAAATGAATGCTTCCAGATAAAGGTTGTAGAGCTCATTTCCAAGGACCAATTTAGTTGGAATCTTGCAGCTATTCGTCCATAAATATCCCAACTTGAAGCTGATGTAATCCTCAGTATTCCACTTTCCCCAAATCTCTTGAATGATGAAATTATATGGAAACAAGACAAAAAGGCATAGTTTTAGTCAAATCAAGTTATGCAACAATAGTGGCTCTATCGCAACCTTCTAGTCCGCTCCAAAATTCAGTAGTGTGGACTTCTATTTATCACAACTCTTTGCCTAATAAAATTAAATGCTTTATGTGGAAAGCATGCCAAGAAGCACTTCTAGTGAAAGCTAATCTGAACTGTCGTATACCCTCCATCAATCTTGTATGTATTCTATGTCAGTCCGCTGATGAGACTACACTTCACTGCCTACTGACTTGCCCTTCTATCAAACTCATATGGCGTTAGCTACACCCCCTGAGTTCTGGTTGGAGTCAACATTATAGATCTTTTTTTGATTGGTACAATGACTTAGTTCTACAGCAGTGGCCTTCCAAAAACTCTGCTCGAGCTAGTTTAGCAAAAATTACATTGATTTGTTGGGTTATTTGGTGACACATGAATCAAGTACTATTTGCAACCAAACCCCTAACTTGCAAGGTATTCTTGATGCTTTTAATAGGTTAGCCACGAACCTGGAGAGCCTCAATGAGCCCACTGCTCAAAAAGAACACAAGTCCTTAAACTATCAGAAGAAAGCAGTGTGGCAGGCTCCTAAAAGAGGATGGATCAAAGTTAACATTGATGCAATTTGGCCTACAATGCCCCCCAAAAGTAGTGCTAGCTATAATAGCACATGATCACCTCAGCAACTATCATGGTTCTGTCACTTTTATTGATGACGAAAAGCCAGTTCTAGATGCAAAAGTACAAGCTATTTGGTGGGGTCTATGTCTCGCGAAACAACTCAAGCTCGAGTTCGTGATTGTTGAATCTGATTCTCTATCTGTAGTGTCTACTTTGAATGATGTTTTGGAGCAATGCCCATGGGCATTTAGGCATATCTTTTTTTATTGTAAAGCTCTTATGTTTGAGCTCAAAAACTATACTATTTTGCATGCCATGAGGGCAACTAATGTCTGTGCCCATAGGCTAGCCCAACAACGGCTATGTGAACTAACTTCCTTGCAAGTTGATAACAAGATGAAACTGGAAAGTCTTTACCCAGTTGAAACCTAGACTCTTCTTCTTTGCACAACCCCACCCCACCACTGATGCTGTGCTTCCTCTTCGCACGAACCCACCCCACCGGCAACTCTGTGTCACCGGCGACAAACCCAAATCAACTGGAAAAGGGTATGTATTTTTAATTTAATTTAAGTAATTTTTTTAATGGAAGTTGTGTTATCGATTTTTGGTTTTTTTTTTTTTTTTTGGACCGGCGACACTACTACCAGTAATGGACCCAAAATTGATAATTTTTTTTTGATATTAATGTAAGTAATCTCTTTTTAATGGATGTTGTGCCACCGCATCTGAGTTTTCTTGTTTTTTTCTTTTCTTTTTGGACCAATGACGTTGTGTTGCTATCGACAAACCCAAAATCACTTTTTTGGGGAATGGTGTTCATATTTGTTTCAACTCTCTATCCCTAACATCCCATAACTGCACCTGGTGTTAAGGAGAAGTCTCTAATTATTCATTGACAAAGCTATTAGATGTTGTTAGGTTTGTAGGTAGGGTTTCATTAACCTTGATGTTATAGTTTTCTATTGAATTTGTAGTTGTTCTACTTCCTGTTTTGAGTTTGTTGTTTAGTATGGATTAAGGTTTATTTTTGAGATAAGATTACAGAAATGGAAATAGGAGAAATTTTTGTAGATAACAATGGAATATTATGCATTTTCTTCTTTTTACTAAGAAATAAGTTTCGATTTTTTATGTAGTTAAAATTATTTTGGTGCTTGGTAAGTTTTATTAGCTTCTATGGTGGATAATTATGAAAATGAAAGCTTTAAGGTTTAATGGGGAGTTATTTGATCATGCTTCAACAAGTAAAAACCACAGATGTATGCTATGAGATGGATGGTCTTATTTCAGGGACGAACTCAAGTCTACACATAAGTTACTGAACACCCTTCATAAGAAACTGGTTGTGGTGGATTTGTTTGATGTTTAATTAATCCGTTTACTCCTTTGGATCTATCTATAGGTTGAGTTAGAGGGCCCTATTGAGAATATTGGTGCCAAGTTGGTGAGACAAGTTGCTACGAAGACCAATGACCTGGCTTGGGATGGAACAACGACATCTATTGTTCTTGCTCAAGGTCTGATCGTTGAAGGTGTAATCACTAAATTGGGGGTGTCTCTTCTAGGTGGTAGCAACTGGTGCTAATCCCATTTAACTTGAAGCCATGAGTAAGGTGGGAATGAAAGGTGTGGTGACACTTGAAAGAAAGAGTGTTGAGAACAATCTCTATATTGTAAAGGGAATGCAATTCGACCGGGGTTACATCTCCCCTTACTTTGTGAGGGATGAGAGAAAATAGAAATTAAATATGAAAATTGTATGGTATGACGCAATTAGGGGGGATGCAAGGGATTTCATCAATGTTTTCGAAGATGGTATTAAAGGGATGCCCAATCTTAATAATTGCTGAAGACATTGAACAAGAAGCTCAAGCTACTCTTGTAGTAATAAAGCTCAGAAGAGCATTGGAGATTGCTGCACTAAAGCTTATGGTTTTGTCATTGATTATTATGGTCGTTTCTTTTGTAAATCCATTATTATTAGGATGTTACGCCTAATAAAATTCCAATGAGATAAGTTTACATGAGTTTGGCTTGTATTGACTGCTGACAACCGCAATAGTATTTACCTTTTGAGTATGATGAGAAACTTTATGTTGATAAGTGTCTTTGTTATGAGCTTATGATCTTGCTTATACTTTGTGAAAATTGAGCTATTTTCCTCCTTAGGCAAAAGATATGTTACTGAGAGACAAAGCATTGCAAGCTTACTGGAAATCAAATTCCAAGCCTGGGCATAGCCACTTGGGATTTTCAATTGAAAATTTTTCTTTCAATCTAAGAAATTAAGTATGAACCAACCCATGAACTCACACGTACCAATCACCTATGCCTATTTAGTGATAGCTCACTATGATCCATGAATTGAATTGCCGAAGGTTTTCCTAATCTATGCAAAGAATTGTAGGAATTGGAAACTTCTACATTATCAAATACTTCCTCAAACATTAAAATAAAGGTTTGTTCGGACGAGCACAAACCAAAACAGGGATGAAAAATTTGATGGAGGTTTTGAGGTAGCAAGTGGCCCAGTACAAAAGGCAATAAAACCAATAACAAGGCACACGTTCACGAGTTATCCCAATTTTTGTTTTGGAATCCATAAAAATATATGTAATCCTAGATAAATTGGGTTTGAACCATCCCCAGTCTGATGGACATATATCACTCCATTAGGTGTTTGGATCTAATACACATGGGTCAAAGGAGGGTATTATGGTAGACATACAGAATATAGGTACCTGCTATTTGTCCATTTAGACTAGAGATGATGTGAAACCATATGGATGAATAAGCGAAAATGGCTAGTGTTAGATGATGTGAAACCATATGGATGAATAAGCAAACATGGCTAGTGCTATAGAATGAACTCCAAAACCGAGTTATGCATGAAAGATCCACAAAACCACTCAGTAACCAAGACTATTTACATATCACCCAATAACAAAGACTGTTACATATCGCCTCCATAGTCCACAACCATGCAGTAACAAAGACTGTTACATATCAAACAATACCGAAAAAAAAGGGGAAAAATAATAGTAATCTGATCAAATACCCGATGATGAACTATAATTGATAGTAGGGGTTGTGGTGGGCTCCATCCTTATCAACTTGGTCTGCTACAATAACAAAATGAACCCATACAATTACACTCACAAAAGTATCTTCATTGCCATACAACTTCCCTATTTTCCATGCCCTACAATATAAAAGAGTGAGAGAAGGTTAGAGAATAGTAACATAGCTAATGACCTCAAACTAGTGCAAATATTTAGGAAGAACAAGCCTTCCAAACAAGAAGAGACAACCATCCCTCAAAATCAGCTTGATTCCAAGGGTGAAGAAAATTTGAGTTTTCACTCTCCTCATTTTGAAAGATCTTGACAACTTACATTAACCGATGGTACCAAGCTGGAGAAAAATAAATCTTCATAGAATGTAGCAACACAAAAATACTTGTTTATGGGAAAGATGGGTTATATGTTGAGAACCAAAGAGAGAGCGAGAGAGATGTGCTTGTAACTAACAACTTTCTATTATGTCCACGCGCTAATCAATCCTCTGTCGATCCAAGAAAATACCACCCCCCATAATGCTCATATAACTGGCACCCTCCATCCTCTTCCAAAAATCCTTTAGCAAAGGTACATTTTGATGACTATCTTTATCAATTTATTTTTTTGAATCTTGTTTACCAAATTCTTGAACTGAAAAGTGCAAATAAGAATTCTAAATTCTCAGGTATTTGCACAATTACAATGCATCAATTACCCCCTCCCAATGTGTATGATGACACAATTAATAATCATGCATGACTCCACATAATTTTATCTAATCAACCAGTCCCTTGAGTTTAGTGGGATTTAAATGATTATAGGTGAACTGAAATTGTAGAACTAAGTAAGAGACTATTTCAAGAAAAACAAAGGTTAATATTTTTAACAAAAAAAAAAAAAAAAAAACAAAACAAACCCTTGGGAGAGAGAGAGAAGAAAGACTCACATAGGTGCTTGTAACCAACGACTTGCTTACCATCTTGTATAGAACATGCATATGCATCTTCACAAAATACTAGGAACTGCTCTTGCAACCAACCAACAAACAAAAAATGAAAGAAGTGAATGCAATCAGCGAAGTACACTTATCGGAAAACAAAAATTGGCATGCCATCATTATAGTTAATATTCAAATTTAATATAAGGAGAAAAAAATGAAAAAAGAAAATGAAACAAAAAAATATGGTAAAAAAGAACAAGAGCAAGCTACAAAGTAAAGTATGGACCATGAATCATAATACCAACTATCCAATTGGGAGGGACAAAAACCATGGACCATGAATCATAGTATCAACTATCCAAATGGGAGGGACAAAAACCATTGACCATGAATCATAGTACCAACTAAGACTTCATCATAATCAGATTCTCAGTTTCCTTCAAAACCAAAAATCTTATAAACAACAAAAATACTCCTACCATAGGAAACACTTAGATTTATTGGAAACAAAATATGCAAAAAAAATAGGAATTTTAAACAAAATGTGAAAATGAGTTCTTGTATACCTAGTTCAGCCCATGTACTTACTTCAAGTAGTGAGGAGAAATAAGAACTCATTTTCACACTTACTTTAATTGGATTTCAGGAGAGATAAGTAATTATAATGCCAAGTAGGTTTTATTCTAATTTTAATTTAATTTTTAATGAGAGTTAGAATATAGCAGGTTTAAACACTAGGAGCTCTATGACACTACTAATATAAGGGTAATTGCAAGAATGAAATAATTAAACACAAACCCAATCCTAGATCTGATTCAACATAACAAAAAGGGTTCTATGTTGTGCACTGGGACTAATGAGCCTTCCTTTATAGCTTTTTCAATGAATGACTACAAGGAGTTGTAGTACCCATCCACATTCAATAACCCCACCTGCAAAACTTAGAACATCTTATAGCTTTGTTAATGAATGATTAGGGACTTCTTCTTAACAACAGATGCAGTTATGTGACGTTAAGGATGGAGAGTTAAAATAAATATGAACACCACTTCCCAAAAAAATGAATTCGGAAAATCTAGAAGTGAATCAATGGCACCACCAGCTGGAGCCATGTAATCACCAAGGTTGTCTCCACAATTCCAAAAAAATAAATAAAAAATAAAAATTTTCCCTCGTCCATTCAAAGAAAAACAAGTACTTACATTAAAATTCAAAAAAAAAAAAAAAAAAACATTGAGAAACTTAGCCACGATAGCATAACGTCCATTAAAAAGAGATTACTTACATTAATAACCAAAATATATATATATATATATATATATATATATTGATTTTGGGTTCATCTCCAGTAGCACACAGTGTTGTTGGTCCAAAAAAAAAAAGGAAAACAATAGCACAAATTTCATTAAAATTTTTGTACTTAAATTAAATTAAAAAAAAAAAACTTACAACCTATTTTCGGTCGATTTGGTTTCGTCGCCAGTGATATAAAGTGGCCGGTGGGGATGGGTTCGTGCAAAGAGGAAGCACAACATCGGAGGTGGGGTGGGGTCGTGCGAAGAGGAAGAGTCTAAGTTTTGTTTGTTTTCTATCGGATGAGATAGTTTACTTAACCTGGGTTTGGGTAATGGATTAAAACGGATAACTCAGAACAATTTTACAATTTTTTTCTTTTGTTACGTGTTACATGAATAAACTGGCAGGTCTTTGTCCGGTTATACCCTGGTAGGAGAAGATCCTTTCTGAATGGAGGGAGGGCTTCCGTTAAGTTCCGTTGGCAGTAAGGCTTCGTTTGGTTTGAGGAGATTGACGGGAATAAGAAAAAATGGGAAAATCACATGGGAAAAGGTGGCAAAGTAAAGTGTAGTAAAATCGTATAATTCCAACATAGTCTCACAGTTTCTTTCGTGTTGTCTGGTAACTACATGAAAAGGCATCATCACAACAGTAACATTCTGTTTATAAATAAAGAGAAATAAAATTTAGATTTAAAGTAAAACACAGGTTCAACAAATAATATACTTCTTCAAAAGTCAAACACAATAAACATTAGCATAATTGCACCTGAATAATAGTCATGACCAATACAATATATTTCTTCAAAGTAAAACACAGATTCAACAAACACCATAATAAATTATCTGCATTATCCCAACAAGGTCACTCTCAAGGTATATTGCACTTGAACATAAAGTGCATCACCGAAACATAATGAGGGTCATGACCACTACAATATATTTCTTCAAAGTCAAACACAAATCCAACCAAATATCATAAAATCCTTGTATTGTCCCAACAAGGTAACTCACAAAGTTTATTGTACCTGAACACAGAGTGCATCACCTGAACATATGGGCCATGACCAATACAATATATTTTTTCAAACTAAAACACAGTTTCAACAAACACCATAAATTCCCTACATTGTCCCAACAAGGTAACTCACAAAGTTTACTACACCTAAACACAGAGTCTATCACCAAAACATAGGGGTCATGACCAATACAATATATTTCTTCAAACTAAAACACAGGTTCAACAAACACCATAAATCTCCTACATTGTCCCAACAAGG
>JAOXJP010068867.1:0-15382 GCA_025762735.1 Platanus orientalis
ATCTCTATATAGTGTGATGTGGAGAGAGAGAGAGAGAGAGAGAGAGAGAGACAGAGAGAGAGAGTCCTGACAGATACTCCTAGACTTGTTTTGAAGCCAAGAACACATCCAATGGGAAGACCAATAATGTAGTAAGTGCTTAGGTTAACATAAGCCACCAGGGTTTGCCATCCACTCCCAATGGCTACACCTGAAATCCCATAATCTTTTTAAATGATGAAACTACAATATTTTCAGTAACATAAAACATGCTCATGTTCATCTTATGTAAGAGTCCAGATCTTCTGTGCCCACAGGCTATGGTACGGCAGTGTTGTGTACACCATGGGCTGACATGTAGGTGTACATGGTTAAAAGTGTCAAAAAAGACACTTCAAAAAAGGTGATTCCAATAAAAAGCACCAAATTCAAAACAATCCCACATGTCAGCTGTACACACGCAGCATGGGCTGTGGGCACAGAGAATCACATGATAACAAGCATAGCGCAGAACACCCGGGGGGGTGGGGGGGCAAATGTTCAACCCTGTATGAGCATCAGGTTGAGTTTGGGCCTGAATGTTGAATGGCCTGGCCAGGATCTTTTGAGTGGCTATTGTGGGCCAGAGATTTTAAATTTCATTCCATCTCCAGCCTGTGCTTGGGCCTAGGGTCTACAATGTCAAGCCATCCACTGAGCTCACAAGGTTCGCCTAAAACCCTTCTTTTCTAAACCATCCACAAAAGGGAAAACGTAAATGTTACCTGAGAGTATGGGTTGAATGCCGTTTAGGAATATAGAGATGGCAAGCAATGGAGTCAAATTGGAAACTGCCTCAATAACCTCACCATCACTAGTAAAAAGCTTGCTTAAGGCGGTGTGAAATATACTGACAAATGCAGTGAAAACAAGACTGATTAAGATGCTAGTCACATTAACGACGATCACTGAGAACTTAGAGAGATTTGGTCGACCAGCCCCAAGCTCGTTCCCTATTCGAATGCTGCAAACCCCAAATCACGTTATAATTATTATTGGAGCGTCAGCTATTGAAGCATAGAATTAACTAGGAAATCAATTCAAGTGTCAAACACTAAACTATATCCAAATGTGAATTAATCTACTACTACTAACCTGGCTGCGTTACTTAGGCCCAGCATAAACATCATATCCCAAGTCCAATAATTCAAGCTGAAATTTGGTTCGAAGGGAAAATAACAAATATGAAAATATAAGTACACAATTGACAATATATTGAATCATCAGAAGGATTATAAAGAAGAAGCCATCAATTTGCTTTGGAAGAAATAGCTCATTGTCCAATGCATTAGGGGAGAGAGAGAGAGAGAGAGAGAGAGGCCAAGAGCATACCAAATGGAAATAGAATCTAGTGCAATTGTAGGATTAGGGAGTAGGCCTGCTATGAGTGCAAGTCCTTGGTTGTACCATATCTCCAAACTACACTAGCAGATAAAAATTGATCAGCAATTTCGTCAAAGAAAATAAGCTCAAACATGGACCAAATCAGCCCGACAGCACCCTTGCCCACTTTAGTTAAGCCGGGCCAGGACTGCGTCAAAGACCCCATATCTTGGGCTTGGGCTTGGGCTTGGGCTTGGGCTTGACCCAAATGTGGCCTTACGGTAATCCATAGCCTTGGGTCTACCACAGCTCTTGCAGTACTGTGTTGCCCTTTATCATTTTTGTCTACTCATTAATAGCTTAAAGAAATAAAAAGCATCCCAAAGGACACTTTGATGGATACACTGGCTGTCCCAAAGCTAAAAAGAGACATCTAGTTTACACTTACCATAGCATAACAGCAGATGAAGCTGTTAGCTTAAAATAAGACCAAAGCCCTGAAAATGCCTTTCTAGAGAACCCTGTCCACGTTTCCTTACAGGATGGGGATAAGAGAATATAAATCCCGGTTGCAATGACTAGGAGCCACCAAGAGAAACTCAATGTTAGAGATGCTCCGAGAAGTCCATAGTTCAGAACATACAAAGCCACCCATGTTAGAAGTAAATGTAGTATGAAGACCCCAACAGCTATGTAAGCTAAGGGATTTACTATGTTCTGTGCTTGGAGGAACCTCTGCATGGGGCAATTGAGCGTGAATGCATAGAGTTGAGGGATCAATCCGCGTGCAAAAATCTGGGCTTGCTCGGCGATGCTATCCGACTGACCAATTCCTCGGAGGATTGGGCCAGAGTACCAATATATGAAGGTGAGGGGGACAGCCACTGCTAAATGCAAGATTATGGCTTTCTGACAGATGATGCCAAGGGAGGCATACTTCCTGGCTCCATAGGCTTGGCCACACAAAGTCTGCACAGCACTAGCCATGCCCAACTAGGAAGGAAGAAGATAAAAAGAAAAAATAATTAGGATGATAACTAGCCATTAGAGTTATGTTTGTATATTGTGCTTAATATGCTTGTGTCTAGAAGAAAAACCAGATATAAATATTGGGGTTCAATAAACCCAAAATATAGGCATTACATATCATAAAATGTCTTTACATTTCTTTCTTTTGGCGAGAGGTTACTAACCATGCCAACCATTGTTGTACTAGTGTTATGCAAGGGAGTGAAAAAACCAAAGGCATTGCAAATGGAAAGGGAGCTAAGACACAGATTCTTTATTGGAAATCTGTACATTTTAATTCAACTCAACAAAGTCTTTTCCCCATTGCTTGGGGTCAGCTACACAACCTAATTAGCCATTCCAACAACATTCTGTGCATATGATTTACCAGGCAAAAAAGAAAAACCCAAAGGAAAAACTATGTGATCTATAACAGTTTTGGACCTTTATCACTTATCTGTATTATTTTGTTAACCAAAAAATTTGTATTACCCCTAATTTTGGTTATACCCCTCTCTCTCTCTCTCTCTCTCTCTCTCTCTCTCTCAAACCACCTATGTTCCATGAATAATTATACTAAATACATTAATCTCTCAACACCCCACCTATGTTACATGTATAATTAATAATGATAAAAGATTATAATCTTAACCGAGAAGATCATGGTAGTAGTCTTAAGAGATATGAATAATAAAATATTAATCTTAAGCACGATTAAATTAGTTAATATTTTAATAATTATAATAATGATCACAATAATAACAATAAGAATCTTTGCCCTCTCTCTTCCTCCTAAAATCTCTCTTATGCACTTACATACTTATTAATCTATTGGAGACCTTCTAGATACCTACATGAATTTTACCTTGAGCGCATTATACCATTATGTATTGTGCTTCCTAAATAATAATGTCCCATGTTATCAAAATAATAATAATAATAATAATAATAATAATATGCCCCACAAAATTTTGTGTCTTTAGTTTTTCACAGAGACGTGTGACACAATACATGAATTGTACCTTTAGCGCATCATACCATTATGTACTGTACTTCCCAAATAACAATGCCCCATAAAATTTTGTCTTCTTCAGTTTTTCCATAGAGACATGTGTGATACATGACTCTTTATTTGCCACATGGCAGAGAGCTATTGGGCTAAGACTTTCCAGAGGATAAAAGAGGGAGACATGACCTTAAAAGTTGGCCCGGTTGGGCTGCCCCCTCTGGTGTCCGGCAAGCCCATACCTTACGCAATTGATAGGGCCAATATAAGGATCTCCTAGCCTTACAATTCAGCCCTAGCATTCAAAAATTGATCTTTTAGCTAGACATTGCCAACATGGAAACCCACAAATAATTAAGGGAATAAAATCACATTCCCATCAGAAATGAGACTTACCATGATCCCATAAGCAAGACCTTGAATTCCCACATTGGCTACCGATGCTCCGGCGAGCTCCAAGGCTCCGAGATGCCCCGTAGCCATTTGGGTTACTAGACTGAGCATGAAATTGAATATCGAAACGAGGATTGAAGCCCATGAAAGGACCCAAAGGAGTCTGGACTCCCAAGCGAAGAGCCGCAGCCACCATCGGCGTGGCACAGGCTTGATTGCCAAGATATCTTCAACCACATCGGACGACAATTCAGCAAGCCGTGTGTGTGAATCGCCGGCCAACAATGGGCTCCTGGTGTCATTATGTTCCATTGTTTCTTGGGACTAGGCAACAGCTCCAAGACACACATACGGTGCATTGAAGATGACATATTTATATAATACCAAGCTGTGTTAAAAAAAAAAAAAAAAAAAGACTTCATATGAATGAATCAATGATTTAGTGAGAGCAAGTATCTACCCTTCTTGGCTGCTGCGGGAAGCACCAACTTTTTTCAAACTCCAAAGTAGTAGTTGAAACCACTTTAGTGAGCTCGTTTTTTTCCACCCGACTCTTCAAGAATCTTTCAATCCATTTTCTCGTGTAGGCCCGGAAGTACACTGACCTATGGTGACATGAAATCTGTAGCTGTACCACCAATGAAGAGATTTCTCCTAGTACGACTTCATTAGTAATACATCATGTTAGGTGGATGTTTGGGTGTAGGGTTCAACCGAGGGCCTGAAATCCTCGGCGACTCCCCTCTGCAACGCACGAGGGCCGAGGGAGGTTATGGGGGTTGGTTCTCTTGTTTTTACCTTCATTTACGTGCGATATTGACCCTCTTTTTTGGTCCTAAAGGGAAGGATTGGCTTCTGGCCAACCCTACAAGGAAATAGTCCAAAAGAGGACGGCGACTTAAAGTGGGAATTGCTTGCCTTTATTTGAAGTGAACATAAATTAGGGGGTAGAAAACTGGATGACCTTTATTTTCTTGTTGGGATTGGGGAGTAGGCCAAACAATCAAACTGTCAAGTAGGGAACTTTGACATTCGGATGGGGTATTGGGTAGTGTTCTCATTCCTAGGGTCTTCTTGGGTTCGAATTATCTCTAGTCTGAATGGAGGGAAATCATGTTGGGCACGTTGCATGATAAAAAAAACAATTTGGAGAATGATTGTCTGTTTTGAGACAGACCTCTATTATCATGCATTGATTGACACATGATGTGTTTTTGAATATGACGTCTTTTATTGACCACCTACTTTTTCAACTGAACACTCTTTTGGACCCTTTTACCCCCCAAAACAACACATGGCTGTTTTTAATTCACCATATACACTACAGAGGCATTTTTTGTTGCAGAACATTTGCTTAAAATCTAACTTATTGTGTAATGACTAAAAGCACCCTCCTTTCAACCATTACCCTTTATCAAGGATCATGTCATGGATTAACCTAATGATATCTTTTCTAATTAGATTGGTGATGATTCGACCGCAAAGAGTGGAAGTCCAACCATGTCCATTTCAAATGGAAAGAAGTCTTACCGGTTCTCATTGGGATGACTCGATGTGTACCATGTATATTTATTAAAATGCCTTTGTTATTTCAGATCAAGATTATTCACTCGTATGCGGACTCAAAAGGTGCCACCGGCTAGTCAATGAAGGCCACCAACAGCAACTGTTTATTACGCACACATGTACATGATGCAAATGGGAGCCATCGTTCGGCTAATCGATTGAACCCGTTAACCCTACTGCGAAAAGGATCCTCTCCTGCTGACTTATGACCTGTTAAGGTCCTGTTTAACACGTGGTACCAGATGAGTGGTGGGAAAAGGTAAAAATCATTTTTCAAACATTGTAATTCTCTTTTCCCTCCAATCATGTCCTGCCACTTATTAGACAGGACCTTAACAGGTCATAAGCAGTAGGAGAGGATCCGTTTGTACCCAAATGAGTAACTTTACCTCAAAAAAAAAAAAAAAATATATATCAAAAACAAAAACAAAAACCCGAACAATTCTAATATTTTAAGGTTGCATTAGCAGCTACCTATGGTGTAACCAATTCATTTGAGTTTTTTAAGGCTTTTGTAGCGATAATGGGATGGTCGGTAATGAACTCATTCAGATTCACACTGATTTGAACTTGATAACATTAGTCATTTCATTTTATAGAAAAACCTAAGTTGACTTCATCTCTAATTATAGTTAACAAATCAGAATAAATTTGAATAAGTTCATTACAAACCATCATCTCATGAATACAAATGCCTTGAGAAACTCAAATGAAATTATTACATTACAGGTGGCAGCCAAACAGATTATAACTAGAATAAAAAAAGGATTCCAAGAAATATTCTACAATAATGTCTCAATACTTTTCGTAGAAATTTATTATCGAAATCAAAGAAAAAGGAATCCTTCCCAGTATTTGTTTTAATGGGTCTTCAGGCACGTCCTATTCCAAGTATTTTACACCCTCCTGGACCACACAAGACTACGATGGCATTAAGCTAATTTGGTCATAAATGACTGACGAAAAAAGAGCCTCCTTTCAGTCTATACACACATGCACATAATGTTAGTGGGAGCCCATTGTTCGACGATCCATTGAACCCATTAACCCTAACAAGTAGATTTTATTTATCTGATCAATCACTATATTAATAGTCTACTAAAAAATTAAGGATTCCAAGAAATATTCTTCAATAATGTCGCATTCTTTATTGTAGAAACTTACTATATCATATCAATATCTAAGAAAAAGGAATCGATCCCAGTAGTTATTTAAGGGGGTCTTCGGGCATGTCCCATTCCTAGTATTTATACCCTCCTGGTCCACACAAGATTTTGTTGGCACCAAGCTAATTTGGTCACAAGTGACAATGAAGAAAAAAGAGCCACCTTTCAGTCAAAGTTGGAATTTTTTTCTTTCATTGTTTGGTGGTTGATAAGCCTTTGTTTTGACGTTGAGAGCTGGGCAACCACATAGAAAACAGAAACTGGCTGCAATTGGACCCACACAACATAGGCAGGAGAAGAAATTACCGTCTACTGTAACTGCTGGTCATTAAACAGAATTGAAACAGTGACCTCTCACATGGAGAGAAGATGCCACAATCACCAAAACAAGGGGTCTGGAGAGCTTAATTTGAACCCGACTTAGAGGTCAGTTTGGGATGGGATTTCTGACCTAGGGTAGTGCTGAGCCCAACCATTCTGAGTTGGGTGAGGTTAAGAATATCAAACTTGGGTTGGGTTTAGGTCGAGCAGCTCATATTGGGCCAGGTTTTTCTGGCTTGTGTTCTATTGACACAACCCACCTGAGGTGCACCCAAAGTTTGAAACAATTTTGATTTGAGCTGAGCCTGACTAGGGCTGGGGGGGTGCTCGATTAGATACTAAATTATATTTTAAATGATTAAATATTCAACAAAAGAAGTGTTAATAAATCAAGCTTTATTGTTAATTTTTTATATTTATTTTAATGATTCTGGGGTATGGGCTTTAGATTTGGGGCTTTTGAGCTTACAAATTAAGGTTTATATTGGCCTAATATCACGGCTTGGGTTTAAGTGAGACAAGCTCAGCCAATCCTGATCTAGCAAATCCTTTACAAGATTAATGAACCCTACAAATCCGTAATGAGCTTGAACCTAATCCAAGAATTCTCACCAAGATGGGCAAAGCTAGATTAGCTTGTTTACATTTACGATCATGACTTGCAACTTAGCAACATTACCTCTTTTAGAGTGAGGAGTCGAATAGTTAGTCGTTTCCCTTAGGCCCGTCGGGTTACCTTGAGTTGGATAGAAAATGATAGAAAAGAAAATATGTATTTTTCATTTCTTTTTCTATAGTAGTTGTTTAGTTGTCATTATAATGAAAGACGTAAAGGGTTAGAGACAAATTTGATGTGAAACCCAAATAGCTCCTTACGAGAAAATAGGGAGCTACGCACAAGAAAATCACAAAATCAAGGATTTCTCATTCTGAACAACCAGATGACTAGAAAAGGAGAATCTCTACAAAATTTTACAGGAATCATGGTAAAACCCTCCTTACATGGCAACCAGACAGGCTTTACGGATTAATAAGTGTGATTAATACATCAAATGATTATGATAAAAAAAAAAAAACCCCTCTTTGGTGTAATATTGAAAAAACATCTTATATTCTTCTTGGTTGCACCTGATGCTCTTCAAAGCTTTCCCTAACTTACAATCTACAACTATATGAGGTGAAACAACACATGGTGCAACAAAGTATAGCGAAACCTGCTCATTTTCTAAGAGTTTGAATCAGGCTAATCCCATCCCGTTTGAATTTTGGGTTTTGTTAGGTTTCGGCATTGTAACAAAAGGAACCCCTATATCACCTGGTTTTCTTGGGATTAGGTTTAGTTAATCTGATATGAATTCAGTACCTTCTTGTTGCCTGGTCATTGGTCAATCCAAACCCAATCCATGGTCACCTCGAATTAAAAGTTTCAAAATAACGCATTTATTACATAATTTGGCAAAATAAATTAGATTTTAACTTCTAAAATGGGCTGATTGATTGTTGCTTGTAGAATTTTCAAAGGCCAATTCAGTGAAAAACCCTCACTTCACACTACTGATTTATAGGAATTTCAAAGCATTTAGTGTCATATATGACTTGTGTGTTGTGAAAACTTAGGGTTGGTAAGCTTTCTTATAACTGAAATTTCTTATGGAGCAAGAAAATGATAACTACCATCACCAAAGATGATGCCACAAATCCCATTTGTTTTATTATCCCACAAAAGGAGTAATAGTAGAACTGCAGTGAAGATCCTCTGTGGATATACAAAGGTTGTAGTCGAATTTAATTAATCATAACTGGGTAATTATATTTGGATGCTCGCACCAGAAATATCTAATTGTGCATCCTCTCCCTCGATACTCTTTCCACTCCCAAAACAAGAGATGGTAGGTTGAGTGAATGGGAAAGAACTATGGTTGGAAAGGTCTACATTTTTGCTATATAAGGCAAAAGATATTGCTACAGTAGCATTAACGCACAACTAAGTATTTTAATAAAACACTTAATAAATTAGACACCAAAAGTATTTACTTAAACAAAATCCCAAAGTAAATTAAAGCAAAAAAAGTATGAAATGCATGCATATAATTCTCAACACCTATTTCACTCTATAAAGTCTTGAATTTTGAAAATTGATCACATAATGGGTGATACCTAGTGTTGAAATATATTTAGTATATTAATTCTAACATCTCCTACAACTTTAGGGTTTTGGGAGAAACAATTAATTGATTTTTCTAAGATGGTATCATAATAGGTTTTAGGTCACGAGTTCATATATCTCCCCGTGGATGCAATTATTCTCCCAGGCTCTCTGCGCGCATGGTATAGGATATGTCTAAACAAACCAAAAATTGAAAGAAGAAAGAAGAAAGAAGAAAGAAAGCCCAAAATTCAAATTATGGAAAATTTGGGCAACGATGTGAAATTATCAAAATACCCTTGGTCATGCATCAGAAAATAATGTGCTCTAACAAGGTGATTTTTAGGTCCACATTGCACCATTCTTCCAAATTTCAGTAGATTTGGATAGTTTTAGGTGTATAAAACTATATACGCAAGTTTGTTATTTTTTTGAATTTATAGAAAAAAAACTATAAAACAAAAGAAAGAAGAACAAAAAAGGAAGAAGAGAGAAAAATGGTAGAATGCTCACCTCATGTAAGAGGATGAGAGAAAACTTGAGATACCACACCCATTTTGACACACATGTGTTTTCTTTTCAAATATTCATTTTCAATTGATTTTCATTGATCTAATGTGGCTTTTAAATAGACATTAAATGGTGAATAAAATAAAATAAAATCATAAATCTTCTAACAAAATAAAATTATCAAATAATAAAAGACTTCTTAAAATAATAAGATTCCTAAAAAGAAAAAAAAATGAATATTGGTTATCACAATATTTGGCTTGTTAGTCAAGTTATTGGGTCTCATAAGATCTTAAACAATCTCTCAAAATAATCTCCACAATTTTGGATAAAATATCTTAAAGTATTCTCCATAATCTTTGAGAATATTTGACTGTTGAATTGTCATTGTGGGTCCCTCAAATAGTTTTTAAATATTCTTCAAAATCTTAAAGAATATTGAAGATATCTTGCAACTCATATTAAGGATCCCATGGACTAAGGTGGTCACATATTAAAGACAAAAATATCCTTAAAAATATAATCATATTTTACCCATTGACAAACATGTCTTATTACATTCAACCCCATGAGACTTAAAATAATTGCAAAACCCCCTAAAAAAAAAAAAAAAAAAACTTTACACTATTAGACACTCCATGGAAGTGTCATCCATGGTCTATGGAAGTGTCATCCATGGTCTTCTAGCTTCTTCTTCTTGACATGGTATTCTCCCGCATCAATGCGCCTACCTCCCCTAAGCTCAATATCCAAGAGTCCCCTCCTAAGGGGGAGTGTTGAAATATATTTAGTATATAAGCTCTAACATCTCCTATAACCTTAAGGTTTTAGAAGAGATGGTTAATTGTTTTACTTAAGAATAAGATATTATTAAAGTTAAACACTTTTGTAGTCCTAAATGGTATGTCTAGAATTCCACCTTGGTGTATAAAAACAATCATTTTTTTATTGCCACCAACTCCTTTGTCTTCTCAATAATACTCCAATCATGTTTTTCAAGAAAAACACAAATTAAACAGCCCACTATCTAGCCAAATTTACGGCTAGTAATTGTTTATCTCATCATTAGGAACCTACAAATCTTCCTAAATGTATTACAAATATTGTTGCTGAGAAAAAATTTAATCTTGATGATAGTTTAAAGTAAATGAAATGAGTTCCCCCTTAAAGTTAGGTTTTATGTATTGTCAATGTTCATGCACAAAACAATGTGAGTTCATGTAGTGGTCATGTGTATAGGATTTTATGATGTAATTTGTATATCTATGTAAGTCCAAAGTTCAGAGTCCGGGAAAGCACTAAGAAAATAGATTCAAAGCTAAAATGACCATGCCAAAGAGACTCAAGCTTCATAGAAGAATCCCAAGTCTCAAGTGTTAGCTACCTCAAGGAAGCCAACACATAGAACTTGAAGGTAAAAATCATTTGGTAAGTTGGGTTAAAATAAGCCATAGAGCCAAAACATACATAAAAATATGTGTATAACATGGACCCAAGTCCAAGGGAAGAAGCCCCAAAAAAAAAACACAGAAAAATGGGTGTAAACCCAAATCTGGGCTTAACAGGACCTACGAACCTATCTAAAAGTCCGGTTTTATCCTAGAGGAGGGGTGAATAGGATTTCTAAAAATTCTTTCTAATTTAACCCCAATTAA
Organism: Platanus orientalis; assembly: GCA_025762735.1. Classification (NCBI taxonomy): domain Eukaryota; kingdom Viridiplantae; phylum Streptophyta; class Magnoliopsida; order Proteales; family Platanaceae; genus Platanus; species Platanus orientalis. The sequence continues at coordinate 11,113 of JAOXJP010068867.1, forward strand.
AATTCCAATTTTAGATATTGTAATAATTTTTGGAATTCAATGCACTTAGAAATATGCTTCAATTATTATAATTACAAGTGCAATGCAATGGCAATCTGTAATTTTGATATTTCAATTACTTTAAGTTCCTACTCAATTGTAAATGTGAAAGATCGTATATGAAATGATAAACATGTCATGTAAAGATAGAGAGAAGAGATAATTCACAAACAAGCAAACACACAACACAATATTTATAGTGGTTCGACACTCGGGCCTACATCCACTTTTAAAGCTTACTACTGAGCTACTAAATTTTATTAATAATGAATTGCATTAAAATCAAGGTTAAAATTTTAAAACCCACTACTTGCAAAAGCAAGCTCTACTCCCGGTCTCTCTGACGGGAGTGGTTTAAACCCAGTGTCTCCGACAGGTATGGTCTACACTACTAGTGTCTTTAGTGGTAGTGCTATGGTCGACACCTATTGTCTTCAGTGGATGCTAAGGTCATTATAAAATGAAATCAATACAAGTTACCTCACTAGGCTTGTGTATTGCTTGTTGCACATGAAGGTGGTTGCTCCTTTGTTGAACTAGTGTACCAATGTGTTCCACCAAGCTTCCAAGAGTGCCTCTTTGCTTCTTGGAGCTTCTCATAGGGGTTTACTTAGAAGTAAACCCTTCACCTTGCTTCCCTATTCTTGTTCTTCAAGTGTAGAGTGTTGGGGAAGCACTCAAAGGCTCTTTGATCTTCAATCAATGCTCATTAGCATCAGCCTTTGGTAGTTAGGAGGTGTAAATGTCTTAGTTATCTCTTTTCTTTTGTGTTCAATGTGATTTTGTGTGTTAGAGAGCTCATATGATATGGCATCTACCCCAACAGTCAAAAATCGCAGACGTTGATCTTATATATTTTTTAAAATTTTACAATGGCGGATCGATTCAGCTATGTTAGATTGATACGCATGGATCGATCTAGCATCCCTGGATTGATCTGGTGTCTTAGTTTGAGATACTTGAGCCTTGCTAGATTGATCCGCTAAGTGCAGATTGATCCGACACCCTCTGAATTGATCTGATTCCCCTATTTTTTTTTCTACCAATAAGCCTTGAACCTATTCTCACTCACTTAGGAACTTATGTAGGTGGCATGGGTTAGTCCATAAGGATATGTAAAGGAATTTTGATCTTTTTAACCTATGTCTATTATATTATATACCTTTACAAACCTTCCTTGAGCTTGATGAACCTTGGGTCTTCAAGTCTTCGAACCTTGGCAACTTGGGAATGGATCCATCCTCAGCTTCAAGTGCTTGGAGCTCATCTTCCTTCTTGGAAACCAATCACTTGATGATTATAGACATGACTAAGATATGCAATGTGCTCATGCCATGCCTAATCTACCACTCCATATATTTTGCAAATTATGGAATTGACAATTTACATTAGCATTATCCTGGCTTTTTAGGATAGGTCACAACCTCCAGGACCAGTCCTAGATTAACAGTGCAGGAAGCACTAGGACCAGTTATGAACAGTGTAGAATAGTGCAACCACATTTTGGTACCAGGACCTATCCTAGCTTTCCAGGACCAGTCATGAATAATACAGAAGCACCAAGACCTATCCCAGCTTTTTAGGACCTATCATGAACAATGCAAAAGAACCAGGACCTATCACAGCTTTCCAGGACCAGTCTAAGGTAAGAAATTCAAAATTTTCAAATTTAAAGGACCTAACGGTTATATTTTTTAATATTATGGCCACTAACTATAGGGGAACAACCTGTAGTCTTTTAAACCTCTATAAAGAGTGTCTTTGAGCCCCAATAAGAGTAAGAACTTTCATGATTGAACACATTGTCAAACCCTGTGAAAGAAAGCTAGAGAGTGAGCCAATGAGCCTATGAGTTAAACCATTGTTAACCTATAACCTTGAGATTTGTTCTACATAGTTAAACCTATTCAAGGTCACCTGTAAGCTTTTCAAATATCTTTAGTTACATTTGTTGGAAGTAAGAAATAGTGTTTCAACAAGTTAAATTCGCCTACACAAGAGGCATCCTAAAGAACGAAGATTCCTTCTTCTATAACAAGTCTATAGCCTTTGTCAAAGTCACCGAAAGCAGATCTCAGCCTTTGCCGGAGTCACCAAAGGCGTGTTCATGAAGCACTTTCCGAAGTCACCAAGTGTGAGTTAGTCCAACGAAGTCACTAGACAGAGCATGCCCACTGGAGTCACTAAGAGCGCACTTATAAGGGAGTAGATTCTTTGTTACTTGTAAGTAAAATTTTCAAGTTTATTCATTTATCCTATAATAGTTAGGAAACTATTAATAAAAATTAAATAGGCTCAGAGAAGCCGGTTAGAGAGTGGACGTAGGTTGGAGGGTCGAACCACTATAAATTTGTGGTGTTGTGGTTTGGTTGCATTTTCTCTTTATTGACTATTTATGCTTACTGCGATTATGCAAAATAGCCCAACACACAAAGTGACTCTAACTAAGGTTATTATAAAAGAGGTTAATTAAGCAACCTTAGGGAACTATTCAACATTGCTCCCACTCTGTTATAGGTAGTACTATAGTGCAAGATAGAGCCCCATGGTCTAGGACAAGTTTATAGGAAATTGATTTACTTATTAAAAGAAGTCCAGCTGCATTTTAATTGAACTAAAATAAATCACAAGAGGGGGAAAAAATTATTTAAATGAATTTTAATAAGTCTAAAGATCCTACTCGCCCCCTCTATAATCCATTCCGGGAATTTCAATTGTTATCAAAGCATACCCCGGATTTTTCAATTGGTATCAAAGTAGGTTGTTCTTGATTAGGTTTAACCACCTAGGCTAAAAGATCTAATATTTCTAAAATGGCTAAGGAAATGTCCATAGATAGGCCACCTTCCTTTAATGGGTCTAACTATATTGAATGGAAGACACGAATGCAAATCTTCCTTTAATCAATAGACTTTGGCATATGGAATTCAGTTAAAAATGGTTAGACTAGATCCACTAAACCCAAAAGTGAGTAGAATAAGGCTAAAATATTTGGATACAATATAAATTGTAAAACCTTAAATGTCATAATATGTATTGTGAATGAAAATGAAATGGTTAAGATTTGTAACTTGGACTCCGCCAAGGATGCATGGGATCTTATTGAGAAGACCCATGAAAGTGACACCATTTCATCGGAAGATGAATTATCATGTAGTGAAGATGACTCCTCTACTACTAGAACCATTTTGGACATAATGAAGAAGATTCAAGTAGTAATAATAATTGTGATGAAGATGTTGAAGATATATAAGTTGCCTTCAACAAGTTGTACTTGAAAAGTCTAGAACTTGTAAAGAAAATCTCTAGACTTAGAATGAAAAATATAGAATTAAAAGTCAAGTATACATCTCTAGAATCTAAGTTGGAAGAACTTGGCAATCATTAGAAGAGAAGAAGATTATAGAGAAAACAAGTGATGATCTTTTAAGAGAAAATCAAATCAGGGAAAGGAAAATACATTTCTTAGAAGACCAAAATAGAGGGTCCCAAGAACAAACTAGTCAAATAATAATAAATAAATAAAAATATTGGAAATATGAGACTAAGCTACAAATTATATAAGACTACCCCAAAAGCTAGACAATCTCATGTCTTCAAGCCTAAATGTTCTATATTTAAATGTTATTATTGTGGACATCAAGGACATATGATTTGAGTGTAAGAAAAAGCATGATCGGAAAATTCATCACTTATTGAAAAGAAAAGAACAAGAAAGTACCATATTGAAAAAAAAAGAATGGTTGAAAATTCATGGCTCTTAAGCTTTAGGAAAAAGAGAAAAATTCAAGAATTTGAAGAAAAGAATGTTGATTCGCTAAAATTCCAAAAGCCAAAACAAAAGAAGGAAAGTAATGAAATTAAGAAAACTAACCCAGTTCCCATAAAACAAATTTGGGTAAAGGTTAGTGACATTAAAAAATTAAACTATAATATTTAAATGAATTGTTTCTTATGTGTTAAATAGGTAAATATGTTTTTCATGCCTTCCTTGTTACTTTCTCTCTTTTTTTTTTCATGCATAAATTAAGGGGGAGTGTAATTGCACGAAAAATAGAGATATATGAAAAAGGGGGAGTAACTTATGCTTATAGGAAAATTCTTGAAAATCTCAATTGAATGGAATATTTGTATTTAAATTGTTATATCAACTAAGGGGGAGTTTTTGGATGTCATTGATGATTTCTATGGATTTAATAGTAAAATGTTATGAAAGACTTCAATTGGTATT
>JAOXJP010068878.1:0-15382 GCA_025762735.1 Platanus orientalis
TTGAAGGAGCACAGGTCCCACTGTACTCGACATCTTTCCCTCTACAAATATTTACGTATTGGTTAACTTTTCCAATATGTAACCAAGGGCTTTAACCAAGGTCTCAGCTGGGTTAAACGCTAAAATCCAAACCCAATTATAACCTGGGTTGGGAGACGTGTCAACCCCACCGTTCAGCTTCAGTAAAACTACAGATTTCCAACGACAAGAAATCCGCTTTGAACTAAACCGGATCCTCTCCTGCCACTTATGACCTGCAAAGATCCTGGTAGTCTAACAGCTTGCCACTTATGACCTGTTAAGATGGGATGAAATTGTATGCACCACGGCCCCTGATGGGACACTCGGGGGGTGAAATCAATTCACTTTTTAGAGGTTTTTGATTCTCCCTCCTGAGTGTCCCATCAAGGGGCGTGTCGCACTTGATATCAGACCTGTTAAGATCCTGTTAGTCTAACACATGGATTACAGGACACTATTAGAGGGAAAAGTGAATTACAAATTTGAAAAATGTAGTTCTTTATTTTAACCAATCATCTCCTGCTGCCTATTAGACATGACCGTAACAGGTCATTTGCTGGCAGGGGAGGATCCTTTGTGCGTACAAACAGTAGAATTCAAACTGGCATGTGCCTAGGGCTGTAAACAAACCAAAAATAGGTATATTTATATCTGATCTGTTAAAATTATATATTTCCCATGGATATTTTTAAAACTAGACGTGAATCTATCGATCCACCTTTGTTGTAGATGAATTTTGCGGTCGTAAACCAGTCGATGGTAATATTTTAACACCTATAAGAACTGAGGAGTCAAGCACAATATTCGGCAAAGTGAGTGAATGAATGGGATCTGGCTGCAACAGTAAAAGACAAACTAGTGTGGATGTGACTCCCATCATTTAGGAAGGGTATTAAGGTTAGTACATGCATGAACGACAGTGTTTTAGTAGTTACACAATTGCAAGAGTTCTGGTCAAGATCATCCTAACGTATCCTCTACCACAGGCTGACACGAGATTTTTTTTTTTTTTTTCCCAATTTGGAGCCTCTTTTTAAAACGGGGAAAATTCTCATTTGAACACATTTATTCCCATTACCATTTTTACCCAACACACCCTATTTTTATGGCTTTTTTTTTTCGTTTGAAAACAATATTAACTCTATGCACCTAGCCATTATGTGGAGGACATGGTAGGACATAGAGAATCCTAGACAGAACATTGTTCCACCAAAAAAAAATGATACAAGAGAGAATAAGACTATCCCTAAAATATATTCCCATGTTGTCAAACAGACCACCCTTATCGGCTCGCTAATCTTATATTCTTTTGAAAGAAATGAACTCATAGGACTACAGGGTAGGATGCTAACTAAGAAAAAAAAAATACAAATCCAATCCAATATTATTAGACTCCCCCATTTTGTAATCTTGGTGCCGTTGGTTTTTGGGGATAGCTTATCCACTTGTCTAATGAATTCTTTCGCTTATCAAATATATATATATTTTAGTGTTGGCCTCTTGGATTCAAGTCTATTATAATTTGGTAGTTAGAGCACACTGGTATGATTTTAATCAAACTTGTTAGTGTGTTACTTAACTGTTGAATATGTAAAATAAAATTATGTACACGTGTGAAAAAACACCTTATTAGAAAAAAGAGATTTTTTTTTTAATTTGACCAATGCTTTGACCATAATATAAAGACATATATATCCATAACACATCTCTTTCCAAAGAGATGTCTATGTGGTTGAACAATAATACCCTTGGTATTTCTCTTCGTATCAAACATTTTTGTTATCCATACTAAGGATATTACTTTCATGTTTTATATACTTTAATTTATAATATATTCGATATTTTTCGTTTACTATTTCACATTATTGATTTTTTGGAACATACCTATAAGATAACTAGTATTTGGGGAGTGATTCAATATAACACCTTGTCTCACTTAATTGTATTTAAAACCGGTTTGTTTTATCTTGAAATCCTCCTTGTTGGAATCAATTGCTAATGTACAGTGAAAATGAGTAAAGACTTAAAGATAACACTTGTAATGTGCTACAAACCAATTGAACGTAATTATCTTTTTTTATATCTTGTTCCTTTTTATCTAACCATTTCACACCACTATTTTCCAACACACTAACTTATCAAAAACATAGTTTATCGATTAATTGAGTTGATTCTTTGAATTTAGCCAAATTGATTAAACTCCATAACCTAATGAGTTAAGTCATGCTTGACTCCGAAATACACCTAACTCAATCAAAAGCCTGTGTTGTTGACTTGACAACTCCTTTTGATTCAAGTTGATTCATGTGATTCAATTGGGTCTTGAAAACTTTGTTTATAACAGAAATAATAAAATATAAACTTTAAAATCAAGACACTATGTCATTTATTTTCTTGAATGATGGCAAATTTATTATTAGCAAGCAACCAAAAAAAAAAAGGATAGCAAAAGAAAACAAGAAGAAAAAACACCAAACCAAGAAACACAAGTAACTAAACCATAATGTTCTTTGGATTAGCCAACAAGTGAGTTCTCATAGATATGCAAAACCTTATAAAAGAGAAAGAGTGAAGAACTTAATTAAACGAATGAAATTAAAGCACAAGATTTAAGTTTTCTCTCTCTCTCTTTATCTCTCTCTCTAGGATAAATTCAAACGATGATTCAAAATAGATTCAATTGATTCATTTTAGTTGAGTTTTAAGGAAAATTCAAGGAATATTCAAGGGAAGATCATTAGAGTTAGTAAACCGATTTTTATTTCATTTTATTTTATTTTTTATAATGAGAATCAACAATCAAGACTTTTTTTTCATGTTATGCCATTTGTGAGACCTAGCTCTATAAAATTAAATCTATTAAAAATTAAGTTATATCATGTAGTTGCTTTTGTTTATGTTAAAATGTTGTACTTTGGTCTTATAATAAACTAATTACTAATTGTAGTAGTCTACCTAGGTGTTTAGATTTCAGTTAACTCTACTTACTTGCAATAGAATTGTATATTAATATGATAGTATTAGTATTTATTTTTAAGTTAGGTTGCTAAAAAAAATTATATTTTTCATAGAAATGAATTATACTTTATCTCGCATATTATATGTATTCTTTTTTAAAAATTATAAAAATAAAAATAAAATTTTCCTAAGTCAACTTTTGAGTCTCCCAAATCAAATAAAAAACTCAAGTCAATAAACTATGTTCAAAAGAAAACAAAACTATAAAGATATGAAGTACTAAGTGAAAGAATATATAATTGTGAAGAGGCAGCAAAAGAACATGTGTATTGACCTATATTTGAGTGTGTATTGGCCACGGTATTGGCCACGGTGTATGCTATTTGCTGATGAAGTTGATGAAGTTGTGTTGATTGATGACACTAGAGGGGATAAATGCTAAGTTAGAATTATGGAGGGATGTTTTAAACTCAAATGGTTTTAGGATAAGCTAAACTAAAACAAAATATATAGAATGCAAGTTTAACCAAAATAGGAGTAGAAATGAGGGACTAGTTAGAATTGATGACCAAGAGATACCCTGGAGTAACCATTTTCGTTATCTTGGTTCAATTATCTTGGTTCAATTATATACAAAGATGGAGATATTGTAGATGATGTTGTTCATAGAATTAGAGCGGGATGGTTAAAGTGGAGAGGTCTTTCTGGAGTGTTGTGTGATAAACAAATACCACTAAAATTGAAGGAAAAATTCAATAAGACAACTATAAGACTTGTCATACTTTATGGAGCAGAATATTGGACAACCAACAAACAATACATATGTAAAATGAGTATGGCTGAAATAAAGATGTTGAGATAGATGAGTGGCAAGACTAGAAATGATAGAACTAGGAATGAATCCATTTGTGAGAGCTTAGTTATAGCACCCATAAGTGATAAAACGAGGAAAAGTCGATTGGGATGGTTTGAGCATATGCACCAAAGACCAATGATGGCACCAGTGAGGAGGAGTGAGACACTACAAGTTGAAGGTGCTAGAGGAACTAGAGGAAGACCAAAATTGACCTGGGTTAAAGTAGTAAGGAGGGACATGAAAACTTGTAATTTAACGGCTGATATGGCCCTATATAGAGCAGAATGGTGGAGCAAGAATCATGTAGCTAACCCCAAATAATTGGAATAAGGTGGTTTTGTTGTTGTTGTATATATGTATCAGTTAGCCATAATTTTTTTTTTAAAGCAATTTTAATATAACGAAAATTTCCTCCCTTACTTCAGGTGAACATATACTAAACCTATTACTATGGCTATCAATTAGGCCAGGCTAGTCCAAAGCCCGACATGTTCAGTCCAAAAAATAATTGGGTTGGACCAACCTAATTCCGGACTGGGCTGAGTTTGGGCCCAACTTTTAGGCCCGAAGTTTTATTTGGGCCAAGTTTAGGTAAGCTCAAGTTTAACCCGAGGCCTAGCCCGGCCTGAACTTGTTAACAAGTAATAATTTTAATTATATAGTAATATTAGCTCTATATATTTTTTTCTTTTAAGATTCATATATTTTTAACAAATTTACTATTATCAAATAGTTCAAGTGTCAATTGTTAAAAAAAAAAACCCATATTATATGGATTTAGGGGTAATTATGAGCCTAAAATAAACCCAAAAATTAAGAAAGAGTCTTAATTTGGGTTACCTGAACTTGGCCCGAAACCCATTGTTTTAAAACGGGCTGAGTTTGGGCCAAATTTTTAGGCCCGAAGTTTATTCAAGCCGAGTTTGGACTGGGACAAAACATTTCAGGCTGAGTTTGGACAAACTTTGGCCCGGCCCAATTGTCAGCCCTACCAATTACCTAACCTGGCAGCCCATTGCATGTATAACTTTTTTTTGTAACCCTTATTGTATGTGTTTCTTTCTTTTTCTTTTTTATTTTTTGGTAAAATTTTTATTTTGAGATCTTATAAGAGGAAGAGAGAGACCCATATAATGTCCAATGATAACCCAATGCCTCAGTAGACCCAAGTAAAAGCCAGCATCAGCGGAACTGCGGAAACATACAAAACAGTAGCAAGAATGTCAATGCGCTTAGTGTGGTTGGTTGCAGCATGACCCTATGAGGAGACATGATAAGGGGCCTGAATCCCTCCGGCAGCATTCATTTGTTATACGATGTTGGTTGCCTGTTCCATTAGTTCTGCGGGTCCCATTCTGTGAAACGGTTGTCTGTGGGCCTGAGTTTGGTAAAGACAATACATAAATCCTTTGCCCATGAAAACCCTCCTTGGCTAACTTATATATAATTAGCAAACTCAATACCCATTGAAATAAGTTCAAAATGGATAGTTAACATCTACAAGATGAGAGAACCTCCATAGGCTTCGACTCCCCGCACCAAGCCAACTAATTACAATGGAAGAATCGCCTTTAATATTTATACTTTGGCACCTCATAAAGATGAAGCCGCAGAGACCCTTTATAACAACCATTAGCATGATACAAATCAATTCATCTATACCAATCAATCCCAAGAAGACTAAAAGAGGATAAAATCTGAAATTTTCACAAATTCTTAATTTGGGTTTTCTGAGGAACCATGAAAGTTGAGTTAAATGGTATTTTCCATAAGAGGCTATGGTGTTTTCCGAAAAAGGTCTCAAGGCTTGATAATCTGAGACTTCTCTGCATATTCCGTTGTGCATGACTGGTCTCTTTTGTAACAATAGTACCATGTTAGCAAGTGATGCCTATTATTTAGGTTTGTGATCAGCTCAAATACTTAAGCATACTATTACATGAACATAACAAACATGGGTTTTTTTTTATCGAAGCAAATGTTTTGTGATAAAAATGCCTCTGTAGTGTATATGGTGAATTATAAATAGACATGTGTTCTTTTTTAGAGTAAAAGGGTCCAAAAAAGTGTTCAGTTGAAAAAGTAGGTTGTCAATAAAAGACATCAAATTCAAAAACACATCATGTGTCAATCAATGGCACACCTTTAGAGGTCTGTCTCAAAATAGGTAATCATTCTCCTTGTTTTTTATTCACTATGTAAAGGGAATTGATCATCTTCTTTTCCAGGATATGCCGTGATAGGTTTTGTTGTCACGTTTTGTAGCATGAACATAAATACAAAAAGACAAATCCAATGTTAAAATAAAAAAGTCCATTTAGGATTTTTTTTGTTCATGCTACAAAAGCTACTGCAGATCCTTGCCCTATTTGTCGTTCGAAACCTTATAATAGTCTATAATGTAAAGGCAACGATTTGCTGTAGGGTTTTGCAGCAGTGAACTGAGCTGAGCTACTGGTTCACTGGCAGCATTACGTACCATTATAGTTTTTAATTTTTGGGTAGAGGTTATGGCTGTCAATTGGGTCAGATTAGCCCGAAGCCCAACATGTCTGACTCAAAAAATAATTGGGCTGGGCCAATCTAATTCTTGGTGGGGCTGAGTTTAAACCCAATTTTCAGGCCCAAAGATTTATTCGAGTTGAGTTCAGGCAGGCTCAAGTTTTGCCCGAGGCCCAGGCCAAGCTAGTTAGCAAATAATAATTATATTTATATGCTGATATTAAGTGTATATATATTTTTATTTTAATTCTTTTTGGATCCATATTTTTTGTTAACAAATTTACTATCATCAATTAGTTTAAGTGTCAACTATTAAAAAAAAACCCATATAATATGCATTTTGGGGTAATTATGGGCCTAAAATCAACTCAAAAAATTAATAAAAGAGTTTTAATTTGGGTAGTTTGAGTTTGGGCCCAAAGCCTGTTGTTTGAAAATGGGTTAAGTTTGGACCCAACTTTTAGGCCCGAAATTTTATTCAGGCTTGGGTAAAACATTTTTGAGTTTGGACAAACCTTGACCCGGCTAAGCTCAGCTTGATTGACAGCCCTAGTGAAGATACTAGTCACTTTTCAAACCAATCTATTACTAAGAGGTGCATATATAGTACATGCACTCTAAATCACAATACAAAGGCTAATTTATAGAAAAGAAAAATCTCCTAAAATAAGTTTCAAGCTCAAGGTTTAAGAGCCATTTGAAATAATAAATTTATTGGATTATTCAATTAATGTCTTGTATCCTTAGATGTAACCCGGTTGACAATTTGGAGAAAAACCTGAATTTCTTTATTTGTATTTATGATACGATTTGGGCTCTAGATCTGACCTGCGGATATTAGGGTTTTATATTAGAGGTTTCTCGATTTTTATGTTGTTTTACTATTCATTGTAATCTCTCTTTTCTGTCATAGTGAAATCTCTCTCACTGTTTTCGTTTGTAGACTTCAAGCTGAACCATATAAATGGTTTCCTTTTTGTGTGTGATTGCTGGTTGCATTAGTTTATCTCTTCTATTTTGTTGCATACGATCCCAATTCTAGGTTTTCAACACAACAAAGATAAAAATATATTTAAATAATCAGCTCAAGCACTTGAGTGTACCACATGAACAAAAAACCAACAAGAGAAAAGAAGATCTACAACTTTTGGTGCCGAACGATGAAAGCTTGCACAACAACCTCATTTTGTGAAGTCATGTTCCTATTCATTAAATGGTCTGAAATCCTCTATGTCACCCCCCTTGTGCAACACTCAAGGAACACACAAGTACACTTTTGGGGATGTCACATCACCTCCAGAAAAGTAATTGACCGCCCTACATCCCAAAAAGTGAATTGATCCCCCCTCCCCCTTGCGTGGCCCTTGAGCATCACACAAGGGAGGTGGCGTAAAGGATATCAGCCCTCATTAAATACTGATGGTGGCCTAGACTTATTAAATATTGATGGCCTAGGTAACTGACACGAGCCGATGGCAATCGATTGAGGTGGCCCTATGAGAAATCCTTTACTTGCAGAGTGAGAGGGACACAAGAAAAGGAGGGCACGAAGGAGAGATGAGGGGGCTTGGATTATGTAAGAACGAATCTTGTGAGAACCGAGAAAACGGCACCAGAGGAGTTGATGCGTCAGTACCAAAAAGTGATTTGCACTTTTTGGGGGGGGTACTTATCACTTTTTGGCACTGATGTGTCCATACCCTGATGCCGTTCTCACAAGATTCGTTCTCACCTAATTTTTAGTGGAGATGAGGACAGTTGGTTTCAAAATATGTTTCGACTTTGATAGCGCGGTAGTTAAATTTTAGAAATAAGTTAAAATAACACCTTAACCTTCGTTATTTTGAAGTATGGAATCATTCGGTTATGGGGGCTGCACGAGATTCCTCACTTTAACTGTTTTCTTCTGCCATTTCACATCGATAAATCCAAATTAAAACTCAAGATCCTGTAATCTAATGACATCCTCCTAATCTTATTATAAAATGTAAATTTCTTGTATTAAAAGGTTGACGTGGGCAATATAGTCGTCTTGCTTATCTTAGAATAATAATAAATTATATGTAAAAGGTGGTTGTAGCGTTTGTTTACAAACAATTTACATATCTTGTTAAAAACACGCTAGATCTACTGACAGTTCCACTCTCCTATTGTACCTTCCTTCCGACTTCTTGATAATTATCCCATCCCAATAACGTGGCTTAATGGTGCTGCTCAACTCTCTATATAAACCATTCAAACATTGCTCACGTCTACCATTAAAACCCTTCAATTATCCATTTTAACCCCTCTCTTTCTTCTACTCTACATCTTTCTTCCTTCAGATCCCAAACCCAAATCACCCATAAATGGATAAGTTACTAAAGTGTGAGGCCAACTATGTACCCCTCTCTCCTATCACCTTCTTGCAGAGAGCTGCAACTGTATATGGCAGCCGTCCCTCTGTCATCTATGGTGGAACCCAATTCACATGGCGGCAGACCTACGAGCGCTGTCGCCGCCTTGCTTCGTCTCTCCGATCGCTGAATATCGTAAAAAATGATGTGGTAGGTGTTTATTAATATTATCACCATCAATATTATAACTGTTATCTTGTACTGATTAGTTTCAGTTCCTAGTATTATGATAATTACTTCGTTTCTGGTTTGGAATTAATCTCTGTCCTCCTCTCATTTTAGGTATCAGTGCTGGCACCAAACGTTCCCGCCCTTTACGAGATGCACTTTGCAGTGCCCATGGCTGGAGCGGTGCTCAACGCCATAAACACAAGGCTAGATGCTAACAACATTGCCACCATTCTCAGGCATTCTGGAGCCAAGATCTTCTTTGTGGATTACCAGTTTGTGCCTTTGGCCCGCGAAGCACTCCGACTACTCGTCACAGACTCGACGGACTCCATTGTAGCTGAATCAACCATACCATTAGCCATTGTCATTGATGACATCGATGCCCCAACTGGTATTCGTATACTTGATCTAGAGTATGAACAACTAGTCCAGAATGGGGATCCGGGTTATTCACCATATCAGCTCAACAACGAGTGGGATCCACTCACATTGAACTATACATCCGGGACTACTTCAGCCCCTAAGGGAGTTGTCTATAGCCACAGAGGTGCCTATCTAAGCACCCTTAGCCTCATTCTACAATGGGAAATGCGGAGCGAGCCAGTGTATTTATGGTCACTTCCTATGTTCCACTGCAATGGATGGACATTCACTTGGGGGGTTGCAGCTCGCGGTGGCACCAATGTCTGTATTCGAAACACCTGTGGGGAAGACATGTACCAGGCCATTGCCCAACACAAGGTGACACATATGTGCTGTGCGCCCACCGTGTTTAACATTCTCCTCGAGGCATGGCCAGAAGAGCACCGGCAGATAGCGTCTCCAGTGGAGATACTCACCGGAGGAGCACCTCCTCCGGCCCCGCTGCTCGAGAAGATCGAAAAACTCGGCTTCCATGTTACACATGCATATGGGCTCACGGAGGCCACAGGACCAGCACTAGTCTGTGAGTGGCAGGGAAAGTGGGATCAGTTGCCATGCGGTGATCAGGCAAAGTTGAAGGCTCGGCAAGGCATTAGCGTGCTGGCCCTTGCTGATGTTGATGTCAAGGACTTGGACACAATGGCTAGCCTCCCACGAGATGGGAAGACAGTTGGTGAGATTGTCCTAAGAGGAAGCAGCATCATGAAAGGTTACTTCAAAGACCCAGTGGCCACCTCAAAGGCGTTCAAGAACGGCTGGTTTCTTACTGGAGATGTGGGTGTGATTTACCCAGATGGGTACTTGGAGATCAAGGATAGATCCAAGGATGTGATCATATCAGGTGGAGAAAATATTAGTAGTGTAGAGGTGGAGACGGTATTATACAAGCACCCAAGGGTGTTAGAAGCTGCTGTGGTGGCAATGCCACATTGTCATTGGGGAGAGACACCCTGTGCATTCATCACCATCAAGAATGAATCACTGGGAAACAGGAGGGAAGTGAAAGAAGGGGATATTATTTCATTTTGCAGGAAAAATCTTCCCCATTTCATGGCCCCTAGTAAGGTTGTATTCGTGGAAGAGCTACCAAAGACTGCTACTGGAAAGATTCAAAAATTCCAATTGAGGGCTTTTGCTAAAACACTGTCAAACCAAGAGATCCTCCCAACCAAGAAGTCTCCGCAGAGCAAGCAGCAAATAAGGCAATACACGCACCAGCCTCGTGAGGAAGTCCTTGCTATGTCTCGTCTATGAAGTTTCAAAGTGTGTACATACTACACATGTTTGAGTTTCCACATCCATGTTAACTAAAAATGGGTTATCTAGAGTAGACTGCTTTCTTCTTGTTGATGGTACCTAATGAAGGCAAGACGATTAGTCTTCAAGCTTTGTATTAACAGCAAGAAATAAGCAGAGCAAATCAATAATCCTTCCATAATAATCATTTGGATCCGGTTGGAGTTTAATAGTAACTCAGCACTAGCCAGAATTTACCATCTAGTAAAAAAAAAAAAAAAAAAAAAAAATCTAATTTGAATTTTTAAAAAATATAATGCACAAAGGCCGTTGTCCTGACCGTAAAGCTTCAGCCTTTTAATTCTCAGGACTAAAGGTTCATATCCAGTAAATTTAACCTAAGGAGGATACTGAATGTCGTTAAGGAATTCAAATTCTTGATTATTTAGATAACGATCTTAAGCTGAGTGAAGAAGGGGTTAACATTGACGATATCTTCTTTTTTTACATATTACATACAAGGGATCATCCCGACCATGAGGCTGTAGCACGTATATATATACACTAGTCTGAGGTCCTTTATCTAGGAGATGTGCTTCATCCAATAAAATCAAGAGTGACCATTAACGGAGATTTTTTAGCCAAAATTTTGCCTCATCTAAATATCTTTGTTCCTTTTTTATTTATTTATTTACAATTGATCACAAAATTATTGATTGAGCATAATTACTATTATTGGTCATCATCAAAATTTATTCAATAAAATTAAATGGTTGCGATTATCAGCCAAACTGTTTTGTAATTCTTTTTTATTTTTATTTTTTGATAGGTAAACATTAGTGGTTAATTTATTAGTAGGTGAAAACGGGTTTTGAACCCAGGCCTGTGGTACGACACCCACAAACTTTACCAGCTTAGCAAGCTGGCATCTTCTTTAATTCTTTTCATGTCCCAAATACGGTAGGGTACCTTTTCAGTGGATCAAATATGATATTAAATAGTTATTTCTAGATTTCATCTTTCTTCTAGGAAACAAATTGATAAAGTCAAGCATTAGGGATGAATTCAATTGACACCACAGTAATGAAGATACTCAAACAAGGGACTTGTTGATTTTTTCAAATGAAATACCAAGAATTGGGTAGAGAAAACTCTTGATAAATCAAAATTTATTCATTAATTCAATTCTTTCATCAATCCTTCATTACATTGCTTATTTATAGACTAAAGACCCCAAAAAATAGAAAGCCTGGCTTAAACAAATTTAAAGAAATTCACCAAAAAAATTCACATGAAAAGATTCCAATCACATGTGTCATTTTTGACCAAAATGTCTCCCTTAATATCAGACAAATTTTAATTTTTTGTTGTGAATAACAATTGTAGTTCTTGAAGCCTTCTTTCTGACCCATAAATAATCGTATCAATCGAACATTTGTGTGAAAAGTTATACCATCCAAAAGTCAAAATGTATAAAACTTTTTAAACAACAAATTTATGCGATTTTCCCTTATTAACCCAAATAATAATCTTAAGATTCTAAAAACTAGTTCCTACTAAAAACAACCCTTTAACAAATAAAAATATTCCCTATTGAAATCAAAATACTTAAGAAAAGAAAACATCTCTAAGTAAAAATAGAAACCATATGAAACCCTATAAGTAATTGTTTTTGTACCAATATTTTTCTTTGAAAAATATCTTGTCTAAAATCGTAGGCTGCCACATTTCACATTGCATTATTTGTCTAGGTTAAAAAGAATTCATCATTGAATTCGATGCACTTCATTAAAACAATCAGTACAATGCTTAACATTAACCACATTAGATTTTCAAAGTTACATCCAAATTATTTTTTCCCACTCAATTCCCCAAACAGATCATTATAGGAAGCATTTTGTTTGAGAGGTAATGGGATAGACGTAGACACATCTTCATACTTGGCAAACATTAAATTCTTCTTCACTAACAATTGATCATTGTATCTGATAAAAATATGATACTTCTTCTCTGGTAATACATCAAATATATCATCATCATATGTAGGATTATAAAAGATAATGCCATCATCATCATGTATAGGTGTTTTAAAGATAATAACCTCATCATCATATATAAGATCATCAAAAATAGGAAAAGATGGATACTTTTCACCTGAATCGTTTGACTCCTGAAATATAGAATCAATATCCATTTTAGATAGCTCTTTATAAGGAGTACATGTATAAAATGGCTTTGTGAAAAACCCTTCCTCCTCTGTAATACTGTCCCAATTAACGAACTATTATGGTTGTAAACTCCCTTGGGATTCAGGGATCTCAATCATCCTCTCAAACTTCCATCTCCTAGAATTGCGATCTTTTATGGGGTTTTCAACCACTAGCCTTCTTCTCCTTAGTTCATACTTATTAAAGTGCTTTTTTAAACCAACATTTTCATCCTCCATGAAATGTGGATTTGGTGAATGGTTTTAGCATTGAATCATAGTTTGTAATGCATCCATTTATTGAGTTAGCTGTTAGGTCAACTATTGGGAAAACATACCAAACCACTCATCAAGTCTTTGAGCCAATCATGCTACTTTATCACGTTCAAGTATATCATTCAACGGAACTTTGCGAGCACCTGCATGTCTCTTTGGCAGCATAGTATAGAAATGAACCTAGCTCTGATACCAATTGATACAATCGAACATTTGGGATGAATTCAATTAACAGATGGAAAAAAAATCTTCCTCAAACTAATTGATTTTTACAAGTGAAAATACCAGAAATAAGGGATTTATTGAATTTTTTTCAAAGGAAAATACCAAGAATTGGATAAAGAAAACTCTCAACAAATCAAACTTTATTCAATAATTTAATTTTTTCATCAATCCTCCATTACATTACTTATTTATAGACTAAAGACCCCCAAAAAATAAAAAATCCCTAAACAAATCTAAAGAAATTCGTATGGAAATATTCCGATCATGTATATCTTCTTTAACTAAGATTTTTGGTTTGATATTCACTGAATTTCAACTTTTGTCATGAAATAATAGTAATAGCTCTTGAACTTTTTTTTTTCAACGCGTCAAGAATCACATCAAACAGACATTTTTGTGAAAGGTTTCTAGAAGTCGAATTGCATAAAACTTTCTAAATAATGAATTTCTACGAATTTCCCTTATTAACCTAAATAATAATCTTAAGATTCTAAAATCTCTCTCATACTAAAAGCAACACATAACAATTAAAACATTTTCTTAATAAAACCAAAACACTTAATGAAAGAAAATCTTTCTAAATAAAAAAAGAAATCATATGAAGGAAACCTTATGGATAATTATTTTTCTGCCTTGATTTTTCTCTAAAAAATATCTAGCCTTGCTACCACATGTCGCATTGTATCACAAATGTTCTGTATGAAAAAGTATGTGATTCATCACAGACAATCAGTAATCTTCTTCCTTCTATGTTTTTATCTCTTTGGTTTCATCAACTTAAATGTTTTAGGCCTTAATCCGCCTCATATCACCACCATGACAAACTAAACATGTCAAGTGGAAAACCTAGCAAACTGAGGGAGAATCCTCTACCCCTCCAAACTGAATACTGTGCTTTTCGGTGGCCTACCAGATCACTACAAAGGCACTCCCACTTGCAGAGCGAGGAGGCGAACTTTCCTTAATGGAGTCCGGAGATTAGAATACATTAGCATGCAACGCAATGGTTCTCAAAACGCACTTATACAACAAAACTAAAACTCCAACCAAATTTGGCAAGAATTTTAAAATTTTGAACGTGTCTTGACACATGTTGCACGATAACATATTTTTACTTACTGAAAAGGTTCCTGAATTGCCTGAAATGGCTTTGCACAGGTTCAGTGCAACTATGGACCCAATAAATATAAAAATCTATGGTTACTTTGGACACCAGTTGGAGTGACCCATTGTTTTAAAACTAGATGAGTTGATGCAAAAACATGAAATTGACTGGGCCGGTAGTGAGACGAAACAAATCCACGTGAACATGATGTTCGATTGTTTAGACCACATGCCATATACTTGTAGTACAAATGAACAGCACAACAAGTCATGAATCACGTTTGGTTCCGGAAAAAAAAGATTAAAAATTAGAAGAACATGAATCATGTTAGTCTCCTCCATCAAGAGACGTCTGGAAAGTGTTCCATACGTACACGATGAGGATGTATTTTCTTTGTTCTTCATATCTGTGTTGAGAGAGAGAGAGAGAGAGAGAGAGAGAGTTTTGAGTCTCTACGTCAGGGGGTGTGGATCAAATATGATACTAAATAGTTATTTCTAGATTTCATCTTTTTGGAGGTTTTTGATTTCCCCTCCCGAGTGTCCCATCAGGGGGTGTGGTGCGGAGGATTTCAGACCCCTTACGACACCTCTTTAGGTACAAGGGGAGAGAAAGAGAGAGAGAGAGTTTTGAGTCTCTACGTCAACCTCCCTGCGACACCGCTCTTTAGGTACAAGCACAGGAGAAAATATATAAAGGTAATTTCATAAATATAAAGTGAGCTCCACTGTAATTAAAATACTTATTGTTTTTATTGGAATACCCTCAAATAATCAAACATTTTTCACGACTCTTGATGCAGGAGTAAGGGTGGGCATGGGCTGCGCTACTCCAAGCCCGGCCCAAAAATTGCTCTTAAAAGCCTGGGCCGAGATTTACAAAGATTGTGTATTTCTGGAAAATAACATTGTTTGGGCCGGGCTTAATTAGTATAATTAGTACATCAAACTTATTTATGGAAAATATTTGTACCACAAAGTATTGTAGGATCTAATTATACATTGATC
>JAOXJP010068899.1:0-15381 GCA_025762735.1 Platanus orientalis
CCCCTAAACTCCCACGAATGAATTCATTCCTAATTTTATCCTTTCTAGTCTTTCCACTCATCCATCTCAGCATCCTCCTAGTAACCATCTCATTTTATCAACTGCCTACTAATGTGTATAATTTTAGAATTTTCTCAAAACCCCAAGGGGCCCAAATTCGGGAAATCTAGCTGTTGGATTTGCTCCTAGTAACTAACACCTAAATTTTATGAAAATAAAATTCAGGCATTGAACAAATAGATGTTAAGGGAATAATTAGGCGTTGAGATCTGGGACCCACCTCAGGGAGCCCTGATTTTCCCTAAACTTGTCCCCAGACATTATACAAACCTCTAAATTCTAATCATGTGCTTAAGCACCTCTATGGCCCCTTATTTCTCTCCCAATGCCTGAATTTAATTTTAGGCATTGAGTAGGGAAATTCAGGCATTGGAGTGGATTTCAAGCATTAAGCCTATGATAAAAATCAAGTTTTCAAAAATTAGTTAAGTGTGTACATGACCTAGGTTTAGTCTAGAGACTCAGGAGAATCCCACCCCTCTGGACCCCACCTGTGTGACCCAAAAACTAAGGCTGGTTACTGACCCCAACACCCAATGCCTGAATTTGACCCTGAATTAAATTCAGGCATTGAACATTCAGGCGTTAGACAAAAAGTCAGGCGTTAAGCTTACATAGAATGACCACTCTACCCCTTTTTACAGGACAGATGTTAACCCTCAAGGAGGGTCCACCTCTAGGGTTTGACTTCGTTCACTTCAAGAACTACCCTTCTACCCTTTTGACAGGGTCCCATAACCCTAAGACCCACGTATGCAATAAAATACCCAACCCAAGTGGGTAAGTTAGTCAGCCTCCGACGCTTGAAAATTCAGGTGTTAGTTTAAAAAAACCAGGCGTTGGGCCAGTGTAAGATGACTAAGTTGCCCTCTTTGGGAGAGCACATCTCCACACATATAAAGGCTATGACCCCTAGGGTCACACAATGTGACCCTAGAGAACACCCTTAGACCTAATCCAAGGGTCCTACAGCATTGGGACCCACCAAACCACCTTAAAAGACCACATTAAAATACTGATCTCATCATCTTCCAACGCCTGAATTTCACTCTGAATTAAATTTAGGCGTTGAGTTAAAATCCATACGTTAAGCCCGAGACACAGAAAATACAATTTTTTTGCTTTTCTACCTTTTATGTCAAGGTTAATTCCAACCTTAAAAGGTTAATCAATGAACACTTTGGAGGGGTCCACCATCCCTCTAAAAGTCACATCCATGAGGGGCTCTCCTATAATTAAAATAATTTGACTTAAAAAGACAGTTTTTAGATTTTTTTTAGAAACCAACGCTTGAATTTCACCTTGAATTAAATTCAGGCATTGAAGGTTAATTCATGTGTTAAGCCTGAGAAAAACCCAGAAAATAGCAACTCCCAGAAAAGCATGGACTTTAACATACTTGAAGACATGTATAAATGAGAGAAACTGCCCTAAAAAGGCAGATATTTGGGGTGCCAAACACCTTCCCTAAATGCAACTAAACAACTTACCCTCAATCTCAAGGACTCAGATCACTTGAAGAGGAGGACCGACATCCAACTCCATCGGTTAAAACGCTGAGTTGGTGGCGACTCACAAAAATTCCTAACCCCAAAACCCAAGGGGTTAGCGACCTCCATGCATTGGCATCGTGTGTCGAAGAGTGGGCCTGGAAACCACAGGCGGGAGGGGGAATCTGAACCCCCCATAGCCTGATGTCCACATATGTCTAAGATTAAAGCGATGGTGTTTAGATCAATCTTCATTTCTACCCCATACACCATGGTCTCGAAGGAGAGAGTGGACATTGGCATAGAATAGGCGTACTGCCTTCAAATGTTTTGATATCTTGCCATCCTCAAGGAAAAGGAACATGAGGGAAGAGTGTCTTCTCCATAGGTTGTTGGTCAACATACCTTTTGACTGAATTGTGCACTTGGAGAAGTAATTCTCAAAGTGCTTAGCACTTTCCTCACTATGGAACCTTAAGGAGTCTATACGGGCTTGCTTTGTTGGTCGCTTGGTATGTGGTGCCATGGCTTCTTTAAGACCTTGAGAATGGAGGCAATGGAATAGTACCTCTGTACAAATTCAAATTTTTATGTTGCATGAAGAATTGAGGGAAAAACCTCATTTTAAAAGCCACAATGACGTTTTGTTTTCCATTCGCACCAACCACTTGGAGCACCCTAAACCCCTTGTAGCACTCCAACTATCCTGTTTAAGAAGAAACAAGGATAGGGAGCTGGGTACCCCTTAGCCATGTCCCCTGGCTAATCTTCTAAGCACAAAGTGTTCCTTGGAACACTTGTAAGCCCATGTGCATAGCTGTGGCATTTTGGTCGTTGATTCAATGAATCGAACACATTTTAATTGAGCCACAAAGGTATTCGAACCTCTTTGAGTCCAATGCCTTTGTGAGGATGTCTAACAACTGATCCTCAGTCTTTACATACTCTAGGGATAAGACCTTTTCTCCTCTGAATCACGAATGAAGTGATGACAGATATCAATATGCTTGGTCCTAAAGTGTTGCATTGGATCCTTAGAAATTTGGATTGCACTGGAGTTGTCGATGAATAGATTCATCATGTCTTGTGACAACTTGTAATCTTTAAGCATCTACTTCATCCATAGCAGTTGTGTGCATCCAATTCTAGTGCCAATGTACTCTACCTCGGCATTCGACAAGGATGTGGAATTTTATTTGCGACTATGCCCCAAGACAAGACAATTTCCCACGTAAAAGTATCCATCACTTATGCTTTTACATTCATCAACATTGCCAGCCCAATTTGCATCTAAAAATCTAGCAACAACTATAGTGGTATCAAATGGATATCAAAGGCCAAAGTCAATAGTCCCATGAACATATCGTATGATTCTTGGCCGCCTTTACATGCGACTCTTTAGGTGCAACCTGGTAACGAGCAAAGGCTCCAAACTAAATGGAATGTCTGGTCTGGTCGCAATCAAGTACAACAGATTGCCTATGATACTCCTGTAATAAGTAAGATCAACATCGACATCGTTGGGATCCTTTGTGATTTTCTCACTGGTGCTTATTGGAGTATTAGCAAGTTTGGAATCACTGAGTCCAAACTTTGAAACTAATTCTTGGTAAATTTGGATTAATTTAGAAATATCCCATTTGGAGTTTGTCGGATCTGTAATCCTCGGAAGAATTGTAATTCTCCTTCCATACTCATTTCAAGTTCAGACTTCATTGTATGAGCGAACCCATGATATAGGTCCTCATAAGTAGACCCAAATACGATGTCATCCACATATATTTGTGCGATGAGCATGTGATCATCCTCCTTCTTAACAAAGAGAGTTTTGTCCACACTCCCCTTATCAAAGTGATGATCCATCAGAAACGTAGTAAGTCTCTCATACTAAGCTTTGCGGGCTTGCTTCAGCCCATACAATGCCTTCTTCAACCTATATACATAGTTAGGCATATGAGGGTCAACAAATCCCTTAGGTTACTCTATGTATACTTCTTCTTAAAGTACATTCAAGACGGAATTTTTTACATCAATTTAAAATAATTTAAACTTTAAACTGCATGCAATGGACAGTAAAATTTGAATAGACTTTAGTCTGGCCACATGAGCAAATGTCTCTTCAAAGTATATGCCCTCTATCTGGGCATATCCTTTGTTTACAAGTCTAGCCTTATTCCTCATTACTGGGTCATGTTCGTCATGTTTATTTTTAAATATCCATTTTGTTTTGATGATGTTGTTATTAGATGGTCTCTCAGTTAGGAACCATACACCATTCCTTTTAAATTGGTTGAGCTCCTCTTGCATTGCATTAATCTAATCCAAATCATTTAAAGCCTCATTTACCTTCTTGGGCGCTATCTTGGAAGTGAAACACAGATGGCTCAAGACGTTCTCAATTTGCTTTCTTGTTTTCACTCCATCTTTAGGATTACCTATGATGTCACTTGGTGTGAGACCTCTTATAATCCTCTTCTCTTTAGGATGAGGTTGAGATTCTTCATCCTTAGAGCTTTGTTGTGATGAGACTTCTCTTTAATTTTTTTTGAAATCCTTTAATCATTATGCGAGATGAGGTCTTTAGTTCATTGTTTGAGAATACAACAAATATTTCTACTTGTGTTGCACTATTCTCATGATCATCAATGGCTACATTGATCGACTCTTCCATTGTGAGAGTTCTCTTGTTGAACACCCGGTAAGCTCTACTATTTATAGAGTACCCTAGGAAGATAACTTCATTATTTTTATTATCAAACTTCCCTAGGTGTTCTCTGTCCCTTAGGACATAGCATGAGCTACCAAACACTTTGAAGTATTTGATAGTAGGCTTCTTGCCTTTTCAGATTTCATAGGTTGTTTTGTTAGTACTAGGTCTACGATAGATGCGGTTCGAGACATAATATTTGGTGCTTACCGCTTCATCTCAAAATCTCTTGGCAAGATCTTTGCTTGTGATCATGGAACTTGCCATGTCTAACAAAGTCCTATTTTTTCCTTTCAATAACTCCATTTTATTGTAGAGTCTTTGGTGTTGAAAATGCATGCCTAATGCCCATCTCATCACACCAATCCGAGAACTTGTAGTTCTCGAATTCCCTTCCATGGTCACTTTAAATGCACTTGATGGAGAGATCCTTTTTTACTTGAATTCTTTTGCAAATGTTCAAGAATTCATCAAAGGCCCCTGATTTCTTTCTTAGGAATGCCACCTAAGTGTATTGAGAGAAATCATCCACCATTCCATGACGTACTTCTTACCTCTTAACTCCGTTTTAGTTGGACCGGTCAAGTCCATGTGGAGAAGTTCTAGAGGTAGATGTCCCTATTTGATTTATGTTTTATGAGGGACTCTAGTTTGTTTGCCCATTTGACAACCTTTGCCCCTGGGATTGTTAACTTCGGTCAATCTAGGCAAGTTTGACTATTCCATTTCTACTTGGCCTAGATAAGTCTCTAAAGTTGATGTGACCTAACCTTTGATGCCAAAGATTAGTCACATCCTTTTGAGACATAAGACAAGCATCTAACATATGCTTGATGGGTTCTATGACATAATAATTGTATATTATCCTTAACCCTTTGACAAGGATTTTATCACTTCCCTTGTCCTTAATCTCACAACCATCCTTCACAAAGTGCACACCATAGCCTTTATCAGAGATTTAACTTATGCTAATTATATTTTGCTTTAGTCCTTACACAAATAGGACATTGGTGAGTGTGGGAATACCAGGGACCTCTTTTCTTGCCAATGATCTTGGTAATGTTTTCGTCGCCAAATGTGACACTCCCAAGTTGAGTTTCCTCAAGATTGATGAACAATGACCTATCTCCGGTCATGTGTTTAGAGCACCCACTGTCAAAGTACCACCTTGATGTGCTCCCGACGCTTAGAGCCATATAGATGACTAAGCATTTTAGCTCATCCTTCCTAACCCATACTTTCTTAAGATTTTTTCCTTTTATGTTTTGTTGTTGGGCTTGATCCTTCTTCTTTTGAAGATTTCTATTTTTAACTCCTTGAAAATAGTTATTCTTGTTGACATTTTTTTCCATTGAGTGTTATTCTTGAAGTTCAGTGTTTTTGGGACTTAATGTCATTTATCTTTTTTTTATAATCATTTTTTATGTGTCATTTTAGACCACAATAGTAACATGTAAATATTGGTCTTCGAGGGACATGCGTTTGGGGTTTTCTAGGATCATTGGATTGGAATTGTTTCATCCTAGAAGATAGAGTATGAGATGATTGAAGGGTTCTTCTACCTTGCCTTTTGGGATTTCTAGAAGTAGAGGTATTTTCTTGAAATCCTCTAGAGGAAGAAGCCTTGTTGGCTTAAAAGCTATTCCATTCTGCTTTGGCATAAGAAAAAGGTTGAGATTTTGGTCTCCCAAAAACCTCACCTTGCTTCAAGGGTGTTTTACCCTTAAATGAAGTGCTTTCCTTCCTCTCTACC
Source organism: Platanus orientalis (assembly GCA_025762735.1). NCBI lineage: Eukaryota > Viridiplantae > Streptophyta > Magnoliopsida > Proteales > Platanaceae > Platanus > Platanus orientalis. The sequence continues at coordinate 6,011 of JAOXJP010068899.1, forward strand.
CCATAAAACCTTTGTAATGGTCCTTGAGAAGACACTTTCTCCTTGCCCTTATGGGAGGCTTATGCATTAGCCTTTCCCTTGGCTATCACAAAGACATTCTTAGTCTTTTGTGTGGAGGAGATGTGATTGACGTTGAAATTAAATCCAAGTCCTCTCATGTCACCATGGTTCTTTCCCAGAGAGATCACTTTCTTTAATTTTCCATTTTCTTGAACTATCATGGATAATGATTTCCTCTTGTCCTCCTCAAGTTCTTTGATTTGTTTGAGGTACTCTAAGGACTTCCTAGTGATTTGAACATAAGTGATGTTCAATGATTTGTTCTTCTCATTTAGTGTATTTACTTGACTTTCTAGTTCAAGTATGAGAGAGCCATCATTGATTGTCTCATCCTCATTACTCTCTAGAGACTTGAGGTTCTCCTCATCTTCTAGGATTTTCTTGGATAATTTTTTATTATCCTCAAGAAGTTTCTTCGTTTCAATTCTCCTATTTTATTTTTCAAGACATTGAAAAGTTTTTGCTTCACTAAGCTTGTTTTCAAGAAGTGTTATCTTTAGGCTAATTTCTTCTTTAGCTTTAAAAAGCAAGGAGATCTCATTGGAAAGTTATTTTTTCTTTTCCACTTATTAAGGGAGATTCTTGTCAAAGATAGGAGATTGTATCCTTTAAGGAGTTGATCTTTTGGACCATTTCCTTGCATTCTTTTCTAAGTTGTTTCTTCTTCTTCTCCATCTCAACACTTTGAAGGAAGAGACTATTGAAAGAACTTTGAATGTCCTTATTCTCTTCATCTTCTTCACCATCACTACTTGAGTCATTTTGATCACCAAATGAACTCAAGGGAGAACCATAAGCCATGAAGGCCTTGATCTCTTGTGAGGTATCCTCCTCATTTCTTTGGGTCTCTTATTCCGAAACATCAAAAGCATCATCCCAAGTAGCCGTCGTGGCTTTGCCATTTGGCTTAAACTTTTTATTCTTTTTATTGCTTCAATCCTCAGTAATATGACCTCTCCCTTTACATTCATAGCAAATGAGAAGATCCTTGGAAGAATCATTATTCTTCTTATAGTTGGGATAGGCTTTCTTAACAAATTTGTTCTTGAAGAAATCTTTGGCATTTCTCTTGAAGAACTTTTTAAACCTATTAGCCAAAAAGACTAATTCTTCGTTGGTTTCCTCATTGGATCCCGAAGGTTCTTCCACCTTAAGGGTAATGCCCTTTTTCTTGGTGGGTTCCTTGATGGAGATTTCATAGGTTTGAAGGGAGCCAATTAATTCTTCTAACTTATTTATTCCTACGTCCTTGCTCTCTTCAATGGCCATTACTTTATATCTAAACCTTTTAGGAAGAGACCTACGTACTTTTCTCATGATCTTAGTCTCACTCATTTCCTCACCTAAGCTCCTCATTGAATTTATAAGGTTAGAGATCTTAGCATGAGATTAAAAGACCTCTGCATCCTCCTTCATCCTTAGTGCTTCAAATTGTGAAGTGTATAATTGAAGTTTTGACATCTTCACAGCACTAGTTCCTTCTTGAGTGTTTGAAAGAAGGTTTCAAGCTTCTTGGGTTATCTTTAGGTGAGCAATCCTCTTAAGATCATCAGGAGCAAGTCCACTAGCAATGACATTTAATTCCTTGTAGTTGAACTTGTGTGCATCTCCCTCAGCCATGGTTCACTCATTGCGGGTTTTTTTAGGCTTATAACCATCGGTTACCGAATCCCACACCTTAAGGTCATATGAATTTAAGAAGATCTCCATACAAGAACTTTCAATAGCCATAATCACTTCCATTGAACAATGAAGGTGTATTAACTGACATACTAGACTCTTCCTTAGCCATCTAAGGTTCTCTAGTTGTCTAGGTTTTTTAAGATTCTTTTTAGAATTCAAAGTTAGGATTTAACTAGGGTAGTTAAGCCCTATAGGAGCAACCATGCTCTGATACCAATTGAAATTCTAACTACGTAATCCTAAAGGGGGGTGAATAGAATATAATTAAAAATTTAATTTTTTTACCCCTTTTTAATTTTAATTAAGTTGATTAGAGTTATTTAATTTTAATTCAACTTAAGTATAGTGTTTGGTGCTCAAATGCTAATGATTCTAAGTTTGAAAATGTAAGTGACAATCACACAAAGATCACATACCACAACACAAGAATCTATAGTGGTTCGGCCACATTGGGGCCTACATCCACTTTCAACTACTCAATTTCTTAATCAATCACAATGATTACAAGAAATGGATAAACCTTAATTGATGTGCTTGGTGTCTCTGCCAAGCATAACCTTGGTTGTCTTTGAGTCAAGGTCTTACAATTCATCACACGATATCTCCGACCGTTTACACAAGGATAAAATAATAATACTAAAATCAATCTCAATCAACCGGGTATGAAAATTTAATCCAATCAATGGGATCGATATCCTAATATATGACATGGTTCTCAATAGCCAAATATGCAAATATGGTCACCAAGGGAAGCTAAGTCCATGTAGAGAGTGGCTCTTAGTAGCCAAATATACCAATAAGGTAGTCTTTACTACCACAAAAAGGAGTGTGTGAATGCTTCTAGTGAAGGCAAGTAAGAACAAGTAATCACACAACTGAATAAGCCTCTATGTAGGAAAATATAAGTGAAACTCAAATGGGGCAATATCATGTAGGGAGTGTTCTTCAAGGATTCACAAGTAGAGTAGTGGTCTAGATATGCAAACTAACCATAATACAAACTATTATGTAAAAAAAAACTCTAAATGTGAAGCGAAAGCTTTACCTCAATCCTAAGATTGAGAGTTTGAATGCTAAGAAGTGTAGGAGCACCGTCCTTAATCTTCCTCCTTTCTTCTCTTGCAAAGAAACCTCCTTTGTGGCCACAAGAGAGAGAACCGACTCCCTTCTTTTCCTTCGAAATCTTGGAAGTCTGAGTGAAAGTGTAGTGAGAGTAAAGCTTGTAGAGCTATTCTTCTTGCCTAAAAACCTATTTCGTTCCCTTTTGCAAAATGTCCTTAAACCCTTAGGTTTAGAAGAGCAAAAATGTTCTTTTATAGTAGTCATATCTCATCACAACTATTGGATGAGAATCACTCAAAATGGGCAACAAATCTAGAACGTTTAATTCAATTGTGAATTGTTTTGCTCAGTTTAGAGCCCTCTAACATTTTGGAGCGCTCAATTGGGAGCATTTTCTCTTTGGCATGAAAGACTAGAGAAAAAATGGAGCACTCCATTTAGGGTTGGAGCACTCCAAACTAGTCAGGGGTCCTGCCAGTTTCGTTTGGATTGCTCCACCACCTTTAGCGCACTCCAATATATTTTGGATCACTCCACTTTCCCTGGTTTTGTGTAGAATGGCTCTAAGGCCCATTATAACCATGTGGGAGGTGGTCTTGGTGGTCCTGAGGGTCGCTATAAGTAACACCTATCCTCACTTACCTTTGCAGATGCGGAAGGATGCAGATGATGCGAACATGTAGCTCTAGTCCTCACATGATCCCAGCTTGCTTCCATGGAGCATTCTTGGTCTTCAAGAGTGATCTTCACATATTGTGGACACAAGAACCACCTAGACTATAACTTGAACATTTCATGGCCTAGTATATCAACCCTTGTATTTTCCAACTCATGGAATTTACAACATATGCATTTACAACATGTTTTATGCAAACTTACAAGTTTAGGATTCCAAACAAGATTCCTTCTCCACTAAGATCTATGTAGTTCTCATCGAAGTCAACCTAGATGTCATCAGTGATCATCTTAAGATTTCTCAATTCTTTGGAACTGTGGCTTCCTATCCATATCAGCCTCTTTCTGATGAAGCTTAAAATGGAATCACTTCAAGATTACTTGGTAGAGAAGCCATGTGGATGACTTCTCTATAAATCATTGAGTGCATCATTCTTGCTCGTGTCTTGAATAAAGCCTTTAGATACATCCAATTTCCTTCAATGCATTCAGCCGACATATTGGAGGAAATTGCGTTTTTCATCAACCAAGTGTTACTGGTGCTACATTGGACCTAGACTCAATCATCTGCCACAAGATGATTCTAGTAGGTGAAGTGAAAAATGTTAAGAACACCTTGCCCTATCTAGTTCTCATCACTCGATTGATCAAGAGTTTCATGATTCAGTTCTCCCCACATCCGTATCTATTTTCTGGGGCACTAAATTTTCTTTTGGGACTCCTAAGTCCATGCACATTGAATTGGCCCTTCTTGTAGCTACACCAAATGCTCATACACAAGAAGATCTTGTTGCCAAGGCTGCTGAGATACCTGAGGCAGTACCTTCTCCACCTCCATCCAATCCATCTTCATCCACTTATGCTCCCATAATTTCCTTATTAGATGTCATGGTTGTACTCTCTTATGTCAAAGAGAAGTAAGATTGGTTGATCTGCAAATAAAAGCGGGAAATCAACAATCATAAGTTGATTTCCAACAAGCTAAACTTGATTTTAAAGTGCCAAGAGTGCATGGAATTTCAACTTAACTCTTTGAAAATACATATCCAAGCAGCTGACCCAAGATTTAGGAAGACCCTGGTTACCTCTTACCAGTTAGGGGTCCCTATTAACTTTAAGGACCTGGATTCAGAAGATGAGAGCACATTTCAGATGCATGTAGAAACTAACAGAGTTGATCCAATCTCCTTTAGTGATGACAAAAATGAGGATGATGAGGACACCGATGATGGTGATGATGGCAATGAAAGTGCTAGCGACTGTGTTGACTCTCCTGATAGACCTACTATTCGTGATCATCCTAGCTCTCAGGATAACATTTTCTTGATGTATTCCTTTTTCACCATGCTCTATAATTGTATGAAATGGCCTAGTTGGCCCCTTCTTGTGAAGATGTAACTTTTTTTCTTTTTAATGAAAATCCTTCTCTTTCCCTCTACTTGTTTCTATTCATCCTTACCTATGTCCATTCATGACAAAAAAAGGAGAATTATTAGCTATAGTTATGTGGAGGAGTGAGTTATCCCACTTATGGGAAGTTGTGAGAGGATTTTTGAACTTTAAGCCACGTCACATTAAAAGTCACTTAAAAACAATTAATCAACTCATGCATTGAAGTAGGGGGAGCATACACTTACTTCATCATTTTATTCTTTTGCAAGCTTTCTTGAGTGAGTGCTTGTTGCCTATTTGCTTGATCCTTATTTCATTGTACTCTCTTATCTGCAGTTGGTTTGAGGACGGTATCTCTTCTTTATGGTGTGTAAATTCCCAGAAATATGAGGCCGCACCACATGTTTTGGTTCTTCAAAGTGTATTAATTTTTGTTTTTGTGGTTTGTGATTTCTGGAGAAATGTATTGTACTATATTGCAACTCTTTTTGTAATGAGGTTTTGTCACGGAATTGCTAAAGAGGGAGATTTTGAAGGCATGGATGTTCATGCCATTGGCAATCCCATAGACAAAAGGCCTAGGATCTGTATGCAGGGTCATTAGAAGCAATTGCACATGTCTAAGCTTGAAAAAGTGCATGAAGAGCAAGTAAAGAGCTTGAGGATCAAGCCTATTAAGCTTGCATCTACCCTCCTCTCGAAAAGGTATATGAAAGGGAAGTCTCTAAACTTACATCCTTGAGACCTAAACCATATGCCTAAGATTAGTTTAGAAGGCCTAAATTCCCTCTACCATAGGTGTCTCATGCTGGTAATCAGACAGTAACAAATTTGGATCATTTTGGGTAAAGATTGCCTAATGATGGGTGTAAGATCGATCCTAGGACCGATCCAAAGAACAAATCTGCCAGATTCAAATTTCATTTTGCCTGTTGTTTTGTGTTTGAATCTTACCATTATGGCTGGAGTATTTTAAAAGGATACCAAGGTAAATGATTGCCCTAATCATTAAGCTATAAAAGCTAATGATTAGTCTCTTTTTGGAGCACCTAGAAAACCTACAAGAAAAGGAAGAGAAATAGAGAACCGTCACTCTATGTGATACTCCTTTTCTCATATAGACTTACCCATCTACTAAGGCTAAAGAGACAACAAGGAAAGGAGATAAAGAGCTTGCACAAGCTCTCTCTGAGCTATTAAAGCTTGTGAGGATTAGGTTTCCATGTCCGTGAACCATCTCCAAAGTTCTGAGAGCTAGAGCCTAAGCTTTATTGTGCTTGATTGTTAGACCATATTTGTTGCATCTAGTTCACAATAGAACACATTTAGACTTACTTTGCATATTCTTTGCTTGTGTTATATTGAGCTGGCACACTATGAAACTCTTCACAACCAACTGTGTACGCATAGTTCTTGTATTATTACTATATATCTGCTATGGTTAGATCTAAGATCATTACTTACATATTAGTTTGTGTTAGGCATTTTACATCAGAGAATACATCTCTATGATCTGAGGACCTAGAGTTATCTGGTTAAGCAACCTCTTACTTTCTATAGCTCACTGTGTACACTATTTGAACTATTCATTGCATACATTTGTTGTAGACCATATATTGAGTTGTGCTTCCATACTTGCCTACTATTAGAGGCTTTACATAGTAAAGATTTCATCTCTATTGTCTGTGCACACATTGACTTATATCTACCTACATTAAAGGCTTATTTAGCTTCCTTTGAAAGTATTGCCGGTTGAGCTATATTGAGCATTTACTTGGCTTATAAAGCATGCTCTTGGGAGACTTGTTTTCAAACACTTAATCACTTTACGTAGTGCTTTCCTTGGTTGGAGACACCCGAGACTGTGTGAACCTTGGTCAAAGACACCTAATGTTGAAGAGTCCTTGCCGGAGACACCAATGATAGTTTGAGTGTGTGCCAGAGACACCACACACGAGTGCTTTCTGGAGACACCAAACATGCAAAATTGGGTTCATTGATATTCCTTGTAATAGCCATAGATTATTAATAAAATAAATAGACTCATTGAAGAGCTTTTGAAGAGTGGACGTAGGCCCCAGAGTGGCCGAACCACTATAAATCTTATACCTCTTTTGCATGTGATTGTGCAATGTCTCTTGCTTATTTTCAACACATTTACTTGATTGCTAGCATTCTAACTTTTAGCATTTGAGTAGCTCAACACACTTGACTGTATGCTCACACAATCTTTAGTGAATTGAACATCACTTAAACAACTTTAAATCACTAAATAGTCTAATTAACATTGTGGACATCGGTGTTCAGGATGGGTGTTCAAGATTCCCCCTACCCGCCCGTGGTTTCCGGGCCCACTCTTTGGCGCGTGATGCAGGTGTGAAAAAGGTCACTAACCCTCTTACGGGAAGGTTAGGCTTTTCTGGGAGTCACCACCAACTCGGGGTTAACCGATGGAGTTAGACATCAGTTCCCGTCTTCATGGGAAGAATAGAAGTCTAGACCTAAAGGTCTAGAAGTTTAACTCCTAATACTAGTCTGAGTTCCTAAGATTTAGGGTAAGTTGTTTGGTTGCACTTGGGGAAGGTGTTAGGCACCCTAAATACCCGCCTTTTTAGGGTGGCTTCTCCTATTCATACGGGTCTTAATCTCATGTTTATGCCCATGCTTTGTTAAGTTGAATTGAAGGCTTGCTGGATTTTTCTCAGGCTTAATGCCTGAATCTAATTCAGGATGAAAATCAGGCATTGGCTTATGAACAGTCAAGAAACTGTTCTTTATTTTGTCTTATTCTAATTATAGGAGACCCCTCATGGGTTAGGTCTTTAGAGGGATGGTAGACCCCTCTAATTGGCTCATTGGTTGGTTCTTTAGGGTTAGGTGCTAACCCTAATGGAAGAGATCCTGTTTATTCAACGCTTGAATTTTAATTCAGGGTGATAATCGGGCGTTGGAAAGTTGATCAGACCAGCTTTTTTGTGCTATCTTTTGGGGTGGTTTGGTGGGTCCCAACACTGTGGGGTCCAAGGTTTGGGATAGGGGAAGTCTTCTGGGGTCGTACTATGCAACCCCAAGGGTCTTGGGTATAGGCCATGTGGAGATATGATCTCTCAAAGTGGGTCACATAGTCATCTGTTGTAGACCTCACGCCTGTTTTTTGGTCTGATACCCGATTGTTCAATGCTTGAAATTTAATTTAGGGGACATTTGAGCATTGGGTGCTAAACCAACGGCCAATTTAGGTTTTTGGACCACTAAAGTGGGGCCAAGAGGAGTGGGGTTTCTCCTAGGACTTTACACTAACCTTGGGGGTGGACTCACACTCAAACAAATAAAGAAAAAAATGATTTTTAAGCCTAGGCCTAATGCCCGAAATCCACTCCAATGCCTGAATTTCCATCCAATGCCTGAAATTACATTCGGGCATTGGGACAGAAACGAAGGCCCATAGAGGTGCATCTGCACAGAAATGAATTTCAAAGACTATTTTGGCCGCAGGACGGGGCTGGAGAAGAATCAGGGCTCCCTGGGGTGGGTCCTAGATCCCAATGCCTAATTTTTCTCCTAACGCCCATTTGTTCAACACCCGATTTTTAATTCACTTAACAATCAGGTGTTGGTTACTAGGAGAAAATCCAACAACTAGATTTCTCGATTTTGAAACCCTTAAAGTTTTGAAAAAATTATGAAATAAAGCATGCTAATAGGCAGTATATACAAGAATATCATGTAAAAATTTGAGCATCAGATCATGTATATAAAATTCAAACAAAATTAGTAAATATTCACCAAAACTAGGTCTCAAAAGACCCAATTTTCCAGGTCTGTTTAGGGGGCCATCTCGAGGCCTTTCATAGCTCCTAAATTCATGAAATTAAATCTAGCATATCATGCATATGTTTAGTCGAACATAGTCAAATTTGGGATCAATCAGCCCTCTACAAAAATCACAATAAATTCATCATGACAATTGGTAAAAAATAGAAGCAAGTAGAGGTTGTTGAGCCTCCACCATGTAACCCAAATTAGAACAGAGTTCTAGCATAAAATTAATAGCATAACACCATACTAATTGATATATATATTGAAGATGGGGGAATGAATTGGACTTGGGTTTAGGCTTACCTTGCCTAGGGTTGATGCAACTTTGCTAATTCCTCTTCTTCTTCCTCTTTCCCTCTTAGAAATTAAGGTTTTTTGTTGTTAACCCTAGCTATCACGACTTTTGGGCTTTTTATAGCCCCAAATGTGATGTGGTGTAGGGTTAAGATTAATCCTAAGGCTTGCTAGGTGGAGGGTGGAGATGTGTTTAGCCAAAGTGAGGTGGAGGGCTCACATTCAACATGAGGTGCATGGGTAACATTTGTACTAGGGGCTTAGAAAAGTGTCTTGAAGGGATGAATGATTGGGATTGTTTTGGGTTAGTTGAATGGAGGGTGAGGATGAGAGAGTGTTAGTTTACATGGATTGGTGAGGTGGACAAAGAGGGGTAGGTTTAGATG
>JAOXJP010068910.1:0-15381 GCA_025762735.1 Platanus orientalis
TTTTTGCTACATCACTTTGAATTTTATTGATATTCTTGGCCATCATTCTACATCATCTTTGGTATCATCTCTATTGTGCTGAATCACACCTCTATTCCTCTATGTGTTCTACCCCATCTTAACACCCTAAACCCTATTGTCCAGAGTGTTTGATCCCTATTCTGAACCAGATTTTCTCAGACCCTGTTTAACCCCTTCTAAGCCATTGCAGTACCCTGTTGTTCCAGCCTTTGAAGACCTTGATATAACCTCTGTCACTCCCTGTCTTAACCGTGATCAATTCCCTGTTTGGCAGCCCTTTTACAACCCACTCATACCCTGATTTACAGATCCTGTTCTACCTTATTAAATGATTCTTCAGCCACTTTTCCACCTCTGTTACCAGACCGTTAGATCCCTATAAAACAAAGTTATAACCATCAACTTTAGTCCTCTGCTTACCCCTAAAACCAACACTGTTAAAGCTTCTTCTTGTCTCCTGTTATAAGCCTGACCTGAGACTGAGCCATAATCTTGCTGATCTGTTTACCCAGCCTCAAGTCCTGTTACTAAACCCAAATCAGAAGTGGTCGACTTCTGTGGGCAGGCTTCTAACAAGTAACAACCCTAAACTTTGACTATATAACCTGTCTCAAGTAGACATCCCAACTTCCACTTCTTGCTGTTTAGTCTTGACCTGTTACAACCCCTCATGGCCTCTACATACTATCTGTTTGTCCATCATCCAGTCTAATAACAGCCTGTGTAAACCACATTCTAGCCCTTGTTTAAGCCCTGCATATCTGTTATAACAGTCTCCTGTTTCCCCTCTTTTAACTCTACTATAAATTGCTAATCAGTCTTTATTTACCTCTTGTTGCTAGCCCTGTTTCAGTCCCTGTGTTACCTTATATACCTGAGTTAGTCTCTTGGGAGCTATATTATTTTCAGATCAAGAAACATACCAACAGCAACTGCTGAAGTGAGTATTCTTGTTATAAATCAATGGTTTCCAACCTATCCAAGTGTATCTACAGCAGTTCTTAGCTATCTTAATAGCCTCATTCCTCATTGATCATCATGTGCTACTGTAATCCATATGTCAATTGTTGGGTTAGTCCCTTTCTGAATTTGTGTTGGATAAGTGTGAGAATTTGATTCTAGATCCTGAATTCTCTAGACATTGTGTTGGCTATCTTTCCTAGTATTGTGGGCCCATAACCTGCAGGTAAACAACCCTTCCAAGGCTACTCCCACATCAATTAGAAAGAAACAAAACATGGGAACTAGTTGACCTTCCCAAAAGATCTAAATTCGTGGGTTGCAAATGGGTGTTTGTAGTTAAATACAAGTCAGATGGCATTCTGGAGAGATTAAGGCGTAAACGGTCGCAAAAGGATATAGTTAGTCTTATGGCATAGATTACCAAGAAACATTCGCACCCGTGGTGAAAATGAACACAATCAGAGTACTTATATCCCTAGCAGTGAACCAGGGGTGGCCTCTCTTGCAATTTGATGTCAATAATGCATTTTTGAATGAAGATTTGGAGGAGGAAGTATAAATGGCTACACTACAAGGATTCCAAACGCCAAAGTTTGCAAGCTGAAAAAGACATTGAATGGCTTAAAGCAATCACCCAGAGCATGATTTGAAAGGTTCAAAGCTGCTATAAGTAAATGTAGGTTATAAGCAAGCCCAAACAAATCACATGCTTTTTATTAAACACCAGGGCCTCAAAGTCACAACCTTAATAGTTTATGTTGATGATGTAATAGTTACGAAGAATGATGAAGCAAAGATTGCACAACTAAAGAGAAGCTTGGTGAAAGAATTTGAAATTAAGGAGTTGGGCTCTCTAAAATACTTTCTTGGGATAGAAGTTGTCAAATCACACAAGACATCTTTATTTCTCCAAGAAAGTATGTATTAGATCTGTTGAAGGAGTTCGAAATGACTGGTTGCAGATATCAGAGATTGGTGGGACGTCTCATTTATTAATCCTTGACACATCCAGATATCGCATACAGTATATACTGATGCAAATTGGGCAGGTTCATTAACTGATCGTAGGTCTACGTCAGGTTATTGTTCCTTCGTGGGGAGAAACTTAGTGACGTGGAGAAGTAACAAGCAGTCTGTGGTTGCAAGGTCCAATGCAGTGGCTGAATTTAGGTCAATGGCCCATGGGATTTGTGAATCCTTATGACTGAAAATGTTATTAGCAGAAGTTGGATTTCAAACACATCATCACATGAATCACTACTGCGACAACAAAGCTGCTATAAGCAATGCAAATGATCTAGTGCAATATGACATAATTAAACATGTTGAGGTAGATCGGCACTCCATTAAAGATCATCTCAAGAAGGTAGTATATGTATACCATTCATTCAGACCAGAGACCAACTAGTAGATGTATTTACAAAAAGCAAGCGGACCACAGTTTATGTTCTAGGTTAGCAAGCTAGGAATGACCGATATCTATTCACTAGCTTGAGGGAGAGTGTCGAAGATTGTATTTATCTATATTATATGTATATGGGGGGTTTTATGTCATAATAATAGTATACACTCATACCTCTTATACACCATATGTACTGTGTACAAAATACAACCATATGATGAAGACTCCCATACGATTCGCCTCACTCGTGACTTTCTTCTTCTTCTTTCTATACTTCTATCAATCTTACAAGTTCAAGATATTCAAGTAGGGGAAGTCAAGTGGTTAGTGGTTTTAAGTGGTAAACTGAATATTGTGGTATGGAAACATATTGATTTTACCATGTTAGAATGTTCATATCCTACTTGGCAAGTTGTGCAATATGAACTCCGTTCACAAATGGTACATTTTATCTTTTAGAAACTTTAGAAAGGTTAAACCATCTTAGCACATTGATGAGCCCAAATTTGCCAGTTTATAAAGGAAAACTAATGGAAGTGGATGTCTTCATTACAAAGGAAAACTTGATTTTTTTTCCCAGGAGAAAATTGGGGCTTATTTGTATGCACATGTTTTGTGAGGTTCTCCATCATTTGGTGTCAAAATAAAAGTGGAATGGACCAAGTCAGTGAGGGTTGATACATACAAACTAAGGTAGAAGAAAAGACACTGGGTTAGGTAGTTTGAGCAATCAAAATTGAAGAATAAAAAGTATATTAGTAGAGAGGAGAAACAAAGAAGGGTAAGAGGTAGATCCAATCTATATGAAATAAAAAGAAGAATGGATAACAGAAGAAACAACAACGATGATAGGTCAGCATGGTTTATGATGATGCAAAAAATAAACTTGATAATGAGATTAGGTTTTGTGGAAATGGGACAGAATGGTTCCATGGTGATACAAAAGCAAATATGAAACATATCCATTATATTACACTGAAATGCACCATGATAAGAAAATAAATGGGAAAATTTATGTGACCAAATCCAAATGCATATGCCATTTAGAAGCTTTAGAGTGCCATACAAAGTAAATTTATTTTAATGCCACCATTGTTCAGTAAATGAAGGCATTAAAAATGGAAAGCAGTGATAATGCAGAAAATAAGAACACAAGACATACTTATAGATTTGATGAAGCAAATGCATGAAACAAAACTTGGCAACTGATTTAGACAATAAACAAGGACCACCCAGAGTTATATAAGATGCAGTGTCAAAGAAGACTCGACAATTTTGTAATGGAACATCAAGCATGTTGTTACAAGGCAACTACTCATAATAACATTTGACCATCAAGAGCAAGTCATACCGGAAGGAAGACATCCATGTATTGGTCTGAATTGTGTGATTATTATGATGAATCACAGCCATGTCCGCAAAATCAACTCCACTAAGCACTCCAACTTCGTCATTAATACTACATGAAAGGATTGGAACAAAAAAGATCAGCAAGGATGAACCATCGTATAACTCAATTCAACTCAACCCATCATAGCCTAATCCCAACTACTAGGGGTTGGGGATGGGTACATGAATCCTGTTCTGCCGTTATGCTAGGATGAACCATCACATCACAGAAAAAAATATAAAAAAAGCTTTCCACCGTACATGCATAATGCAAGATATTTTTAGACCAGTGAATGATTCTCTAATATTTCTTTTGATGAATAATGATTCCTTAATATAAATAAAAGAACCAAAATCAAAAAAGGTTTTTCAGTATGATTTTTTTTGTGGGTCAGCAACAGAATAATTTAATTTGAAAACACAAATATGGATACAAATAGAAAAGAGAGCATTATTCAAGGCACATTTTTACTCGGGAAGGGACTAAGCCCAATACAAAGATCTCATTGCTCCACTTTTAGCTAGACAATCAGCCACTTCATTCTAAGATCTAGGGACAAGAGAGAATGAGAGATTCATTTAATATAATTGGTCCCTGATTTCGTGGATGATTTAGCTAGTCGCCATCTTTCAATAAGCCAAGATAGCTTAGCTTGGATTGGCTCGAAGCTCAGCTTGTCACAGGCTGAGCCTGAGACTCCAATTGAGCTTGTTTTTAGTAAGCAAGCCTGAGCCAAGCTACACTAAGCTCAGCTGGCTCGAAGCTCGGCTCGTTAAGGGCTTATACATGGAGTGTTTATATTAAACAAATGTTAAGTCAAAGTCATACCACTCATATTTTCAACCAAAAAAAAAGTCATATCACTCATTAAGTACATTCATACATATTAATTTATAAAAAATTGATTTAATATGATATAACGTAAATATGTACAATCAAAAGTCACTTTTTTTTTGTAATGCCAAATCAATACTATAGAAGCAAGTTTCTACTTTGACATAAATAACTATAACCAGTTATGACGTGGGATCGCAGGCACTACAGATGTGTACTTTTTTATATTTGATGGTTATTGAATTGGTGCCCCTTTTAGGCACCAAATTTTTGGGCTGGGTACCTTGTTTTTACACTTTTATCATTAACTTTTCATGGGGTTTGATAATGGTGAGCCGAGCCCGAGCCTGAGCACAAGCCTGAGCCAAGCTCAATTATCAAGCACATGACGATCCCAAGCCCAAGCCTGAGCCTGAGTCTTGTGTGATGAGCCTGAGCTGAGCTGGGCAAGCTCGGCTCATTGACACCCCTAGTCACCAAGGACCCATGTTTTTCCTCTCACCCCAGTTCACAACCGACGCTGAGTCGCCTTCTACAGTTGTTGTGGAGAAACCCAAACCTTTTCGAGCCTTAAGCCCAGCTAGCAAGGCAAAAGCCTCCATCTTTGTAGAGTCACACACACAAGCTGGACTGGAGAAAGCCCACAAGCATTGGCTATCCCCATTTCTAATTAACCCTCCATAGCCTACAGATGATCCATCCAAGTTCAAGTTAACCATGATGCAAAGAGGACTCCATGAGAATGACAGCTTAAGCTGTTGCCCTCATGACAGCAAGTCCTCCAATTTCTAATGATATCATTCAGCTGAATGCCTTTAAATTCCTTTGTACTGTAAGCCCAAAGATAAACATCACATACAATGGAATCCACAACCAAGCAAACTTCTTTCTTCTTATCCTCAAGATTCCCTTGTTTCTTTACTTCTACATTCCCCACGGAACCCATGAATGGAATCCACAACCAAGCAAACTTCTTTCTTCTTATCCTCGAAGATTCCCTTGTTTCTTTACTTCTACACTCCTCAATATATGGTGTCAGTCAAAGGACAGGAGGATTTTTCCAAAGCCAACATGGACCAGTAGGCAGAAGGAGAACAGAAGCTTGAATGCTATATTTAGCTATCAATTCATTAATTATAATTTCATTTCTCTTTTCCATCAATTTCAATTTTTTTATTCTAAACTATGAATCAATTGTTCAGTTTAAGATTGCTATGGTGTTACTAGGGTTGTTTTATCTAAGTCAATATATAATAAGATGCTTTAACTATTATTTTAATACTTTGTGATTGTTTAAGATATTTTTGACCACTTGTCAACCTAAGCTAGAAAAACTTCAATTCATCTTTTGAGTACTCAAGTTAGTCTCGAATAAGGGTATACTTATTCGATCGAAGCACCAATCTTGTGTGTCCGTTTTTCTCCTGCTCTCCAGTAGAATATTAGCCTTGTTTCAACCTTCAAACCTAGCCAGTAAATCTCAAAACATTAACAAAAGAGACAAAGCAGGTCAATACAATCCCGAAAAATGAATAGAGATGTGTTCAGGCCCAAACAACTACTACAGACCTTGTTGTCGCAAGCCAACCTCCACTGGGTGAAAAGTAGGCAGAATGAACAGCCCCTTTGTGATCAACCATCTTCAGGGTTTTTGGTCTCTCTGCATCAATGCTTCTCAAGTCCCAAATGCAGACGGTCCCATCGGAGGAACTTGTAGCCATCAAATTAGTATTTTCTGGATGAAAATATATGGTGTTGATCCTTTGGTCATGCAATATCCATGAGCTTGAAATTTTCCCTGCCCTCTCATCCCAAACATTTAACCCTCCTTGACCCTCGCCAAAATATAAGGACTTTGCATCATGTGGACGTTGAGAAAGAGAAAAAATAGCACCTTTACTGGAATAGAGTAGATTAAATGACTCTTTTTCAACATCCAATAAACGAATGAATCCATCATAGCAGCTTGTGAAAACCTGCATATCATACCAAGCACGCATTATATTCTTCCTATAAATGAAACTCAACCCAAATGCCAAATGTGACTAAAATATTATGCAATAAAGAAGTAGGCGGTTCATTGCCAATAAAAAGTAATGATATGCAGAAATGTTATCCGTACACCTGTATCCTATGCAAGGTCTTCTCATTGAAAGAAAGGAGAGAAATTTGTGAAGAAAGAAAATAGTTGCATAGAGACTCCAATCAAGAAAGGAACCATACTCAGAGACACATTGGCACCATGATGCAATCGTGAATTTAAAATTAAAAACAGAGTTCGCCATTAGTTTCCTTTTTTAGATCATCGTGTGCCCATGTTGCAAGCTAAAGATGATAAGGAGACAAACCTTTGCTATAGAAAACAGATATGAAGAAAGAAGAAACTAAAAATAAAATAAATAAATAAACATGAAGCATCATAACAGAAGCCAACAGTGCATTTCATACTAAGATTGATTGTTAAAGGTGCTAACCCAGTTCTCTTAAGCATCTAACCAGGCCCAAGAAACAGGATGCCTTGGCAAACTAGGTGATGACTGATGACATAGTCTGGATTCCTAACGAGCACCTAGGGGAATGATCAGGTACAAGGGAGTGCCTAAGGTGTTGCCAACTTGTCCAATTACTCAAAAATCAAGGCTCAATATTTTTTCTTTAATCTTCTTTTTCACTGATGTGAGGTCTTGCTTTAAGATATGGCATATATCATTGCCATTTTTGGAACTGTGGTTCTTATTGTTGTCCATATATTGTGGTTGTGTTACACATGTATCTATTTATAGGGGCATATTTTCCTTTTTTTTCTTGTTACTATGTTAATAAAATCAGAGTGGAGGATCGGTTAAGGCACCACACATGATCCCATATTTCTCATTCTTTCTTCTTCCACCATTCTACTTTATTTTTTCCTCTTCTTTTTAACAAACCCTAACCTAACAACTACAGTTGAATGCATCATGCCATATGCAACCATTATTTGTGCCCATGGTTTCAAATATTTGAAAATGTCTTATATGTCTCTCAACATATGTCCATGTTGACCAAGACTGACACAAAACATTAATTACATTATAAAACTCCAAATTTTCAGTTGACGTGATGTACAATGTTGATGGTTGATATGTGCTCAAAAGTTATATGAACGATAATTCCAAAGGGGAAATAAAAGGATGAAGAAAAACAGAAGAATCTACTTGTTCCCTTATATTTACCCAGTTAGATTATAATCTATCTGTCAATCATTATATATCAAAATCCTAATTAGTGCATATGTATTTATTGAAAATATTATAATGCAAGTGTATCATGTATTAAAATAAGCTATAATTATGTATCAAAAGTGGCTATCATTCTTAATGAATCTATTCATTCACTTATGTTTATGCAATTATATTAGGACATGTTTCCTAAGTTTCCACAATTTTTATAATATTTCTTTCTAACAATTCCGACATTTTTGACATATGTTTGGAAATGTCTTATATTTCATCTACATGGAATTCATGAAGAAGGTAAAGATAAGAGGGAAGGAAGCCAGAAGTCGCACTTCACAGCATGATTTGGGCAAAGTTGAGTTATTTTTATTTTAGAGAATTTAGTGACTTTTATTTATTTTGAAAAGTAATTTAGCGGATTTTTTTAAGGCCTATGTTGGAAAACATGAATGGAAACTTTTTGGAAATCTGTGGAGGGAGTATATTATTAAAGTCTATTAGTTTGTTCCAAGTAGATTTCAACCCTGATAAATAAAAACATTGTTCCATGAATATTTTTCACCCCTTAAAAGAGCTCTCTCTCTCTCTCTCTGCCATTTTGGAGGTGCAGATATTCTGCACAAGGAAAAGGAAGGGGAACAGAAAAGAAACATGCAAGACAAAAGATCCATATCTATGGTGTGATACTAATCAACACTGTTTCTTTGTTCTTCACGTCATTCAATGTCAGAATCATACCTCTTGATGCATGCCACAAATATACTCAACATTTACACTGAATCAAATGATAAAACTTGAATATTTATTCCCCATTAATGGATATTTCCAGATAAAAAGATTACTGTATATCTGAAACAGCCTCCAACGGAAGCACCATTGATTGGTACCTCATTTTTTTTATTTCTTTCTATAGAAGCTATACTTCTCCTTGTTCTTGCAATTGTGGTATTGGAAGTCTATCTTAAATGCAGTCTATTGATGTCTAATATTGACATCAGTGCTGCTCTCTTGGTATGCCAACCTTGTAGTTGGGACATCTAGAAATAAGAAAGAAGAATGAGATCTGTAGGATCTACATAACTAGATGAGACCTTGGCCAGCTAGGGAAGAAATAAGACCCAGTAAGAGCACAGAAGTTCACAATACCATTTTGAACTGGGGTTTAGAAACATATCACAAACCATGGACATACAGAATAATTCTAATTTCAAGAAGCCTCATCACAATAACTGATAGTATGAAACCTAAAGGGGCTTTCTTAGGTGTATGTTCAAATTTTCAGGTTCAATATGACTTTTTTAAATGGAATTATATATGCATAAAATTTTGAAAACATATACACTAAAGTAACAGCAAACCTCATAATCCAGTTATTAGTACAGCATACCTTTGATAGCACGAAGGGTTGAATCAAAATCCCAGAAATAGGGCCTGTGTGAGGGCGATATAAAAAAATCCCATCTCCTTCCCCCTCCTCACAATCAACATTCCAAAACCCAACATTCCCAAATATGTTCCCTGCAACAACTAACGAGCGGCCTGGTGTAGGAAAGAACCGCACATTTAGGACCCTCCCAGGCACGACCCGTGCGATTTTCTCTGGTTTCAACACCAGTGACCTCAAATTCAAAGAACTACCAACCCTATATCCTTCCTTCTCGATTGAGCAACTCGTTAGGCCATTTAAATCCCTGTTAGAATATCTCCTGACGGATACATTCAAAGGGGTATTTTCCAACAACACACCACCATTAGAACTTCCATCTCCACCACATTCCTTCTTGATTGAACATAACTCCCTCTTGACTGAGGAACTCAATGGGTTATTTTCTGACAAACCCATGAAAGAATCACAAGAACTCTCATCCCCACAAAGTTCCCTCTTGATGGAGCAATTCAATGGGGAACTTTCTGACATACCCATGATACTATCTATAAGGTGGCGATCAGAGGAGGTGCCACAATAAGCATCTCGCATACTGAGACGACCTAAATATCTGGGAGGAGGCTTTGGTTGAACAGGAGGAGGCTTTGGTTGAACAGGAGAAGGCTTTGGTTGAACAGGAAACTCGAGGGTCGTATTCGGGAAAGCATCAGGCGGGATTCCTCGGGCACGGAGGGACCGACGGATTACGGTGAAGTAATCAGGCTGCATTCTTCGGGCACGGAGGGAGCGGCGGATTACGATTGGGGTTTCAGCTTTGGGTTTCTCGTGAGCTTCAGTTTTGATTCTGACATGAGATTGAAGATGAACCCAACAAAGTAAACAAGATTAGCAACCAGAAAACCACATTTAAGAAGATCAATCTATGTGGGTGAGAGATAGAACGAACCTTTTAGGCTTGGTTGCAGAAGACATTTCTTGGGCTCTGGAATGGAGTTTGAGAGAAGCCATCATCTCGTCGTTACGCTTTATGTTCTCCAGCCTCTGGCGCTCGTACTTGGATAGGCTCTGAGAGGGAGAGCCGGCCATGAGAGCAAACTTGAATACAGAGAAGGGTGTGGAGCAAGCAACGCCTTTGCTTAACTGTGTCATTAAGTTAAACGCGGGAAAAGGAAAAGGCGGGAATGAATTATGGAAAAAAGGACATGGCAGAGTTTATGTCCATTGATCTTGGGGGGTGATGTACACGTGGCAAATATATGTGAAGAAAGTAAAATTGAGCCTATTTGATTGGACGATCACTAGATTATTTACAATACAATTTTTTTTTTTGGAGAATGATTATCAGTTTTGACACAGGCCTCTATTTGCCTGCCATTGGTTGACACATGATGGGTTTTTGAATTTGGTGTCTCTTTTTGAACACCTACTTTTTCATTTGAGCACTTTTTTGAACGTTTTATAAATCACCACACTTCAGATTTCTTCCTTTTTTCTTTAAAAAAAAAAAAATTCTTCTTAACAATTCATATATAAACTGATCTTTTGACACGTGTCCATGAGGTGTAACCGGAAAAGGGTCCATCTGTTTTGCACATCATCCTCTTTGTTTTTAGATGGTGATGTCCAATCTAACTGGAGAGATATCATACCACTCCAGTACTCTTTTTTTTTTTTTTTTTTTGGTAATACCACACCAGTACTAATAATCTTAAAAAAATATACCAGGCAAAGGGTGTCTTAGTGAATGCACGAGTTAAGGGAGGATATCTGAGTAAATACACAGTAACTAAGAACTTGTGCATTTATCAAAGTACCCCTTATTAAGGTACTAATATCCTTTGTGCCACCTTATGGGACGCCATGGGGCTGTTCAAATGATGCTTGACAAGGGTACTTCTGCCTTGGATTTGGTGCGATCCTAAGGTCTAAGGTCAAACAGACATAATGGGCCAACACATCAGCGCCAAAGAAATGATTTATACTTTTTGGGGACTCGTATCCTCTACAACACGGTACTCCATAGACACAAAGGGGGGAGGGGCCTGCAAAGAGTGTATGGGCTCCCACCCCCTTTGTGTCTGTGGCAGACTGTGTCAGAGTAAGGTGGCGCAGAGGATATGGTTGGGGATGCTTTTTGGCCTGAAATCCTCTGCAACTCTCCCCCTGTGTCACACGAGGGCTGAGGCAGAAGGGGGAATCAATTCACTTTTAGAGTTGTCACTTCACCCCCAAAAAGTGAATTGATTCCTCCTGTTTCAGCTCCAAAGCGTCACAGGGGGGGGGGGCAGCAGAGGATATCGCCTTTGGTTTTCACTTTTTGACACTGATGTGTCAACCTTGATGCCAGGCTGACCTCAAGGGTCCTGCAAATCTTTTGGGGGTACTTCAATAAATATATTTGTGGTTATTTACATTACAGTTTCTTGTACACCCTACTTTAACTCGATTGAACTCCTAACGTCTCATGCAACCACCAGCAGAAAGTGTCATGTTGAAAATGTAATTTACATTTTTTGGGGGAGTGTTTTTCACTTTTTTGATGTGACATGTCCCCCCACTAGTTGGGAATATGCTAGGCTTTCAATAAGGGGGAGTAGCGTGCAATATATCCTATGATTCAACGTGAATTTGGTTAGCCCCCTTAACAAATGCCTGCATGCAGGGGTAGACATGTGTTATCAAAAAAGTGATTTACACTTTTTTTTTATAGCGGGGGAGGGGGGGCGGATTTCACTTATTCAACACCACATGTCTGCCCCTGCATGAGGGTGGACCTCAAGCATTTGATAAGGGGGAGTACCATATCCCCTGTGCGCATGATCTTATCATGCTTGAGAGGATGTGAATTCCATCGGGTGCGGATTTGGTATGCCCCTTAACAAACTCCCACAGTCCACCCACATTCAGCGGCGGAAATGTAGCATCAATAAAGTGATTTACACTTTTTGGGAAGGGTGCTTTTCACTTTTTCGGTGCCATGTGTTCACCGTTTCATATGGGTGGACTGTGGGTACTCGTTAAGGAGGCATAGCAAATCCCCTAGGTTTTTCACCCTTTAGTTGATTTAGGGAAAGATTTTAATGGGTAAAGAACTAATTGGGAGGTAGGATTGTCTCAGCTCCTTGTGAGCATTGAAAATAGTTTTAAACTTCAATTGAGCTCATTTAGCTAAATGAGCAGAAGTCAATCCATATATATATATATATATATATATATATATATATAAAAGGAGCATAAACTTATTGCTTTCATCATTAAAATAAGAAATTGAATGTGATATGATTCTCTCAATGATGGAAATAGTTGGCTTCAACTCCAAGTGGAGGGGATGGATTAAAGAATGTATCACCTGTGTGTCTTATAGAATTCTCTTGAATGGTTCCCCGAGTTCTTAGATTGTTCCATTGAGGGATCTGCATCAAGGGGATCATTTGTCCCCTTTCATGTTTCTATTTTGTACTTAAGATCTCTTTGCTACTCTCATTAGTCTTGAGAATAATCACAAAAACTCTAGAATTAAGATCAAGAGAACTAGCCTTTCGATTTTTCACCTCCACTTCATAGATGATTGCTACATCTTCTTGAGGGTTATTCCTGAGGAGGTGGAGATTAGAGATTGCTTTCAAAGATTCAATGTTGTTTCTGGGTAAACCATTAATTATGATAAGTCTGAGATCATCTTTAGTCAAAATATTCTCAAACAATTTAAGAGGGTGGTTTCTAGTATCCTTAAGATTAAATAGTCTTGTAACCATGGATCTTATCTAAGATTACCATATTCAATTGGCAAAGACAAAATGTCCTTCTTCTCTTATATCGTAGAAAGAGCTAGGCTTAAAATCCAATGGTGAAAGGACAAGCTGCTTTCCCAAGCTAGTAAAGAAACACTCATTAAGTTAGTGGTCGTAGCAATCTCATCTTATGCCATGTCTTGTTTCCTTATCCCTAAGACCGTTTGCAATACAATCAAATCTAATCAACGTAATTTTTGGTGGAGCAATGAAAATAGTGATAAGAATATTAATTGGGTTGCATGGGACAAGATGCAACAAAGCAAAAAAGATGGGGTTATGGGTTTTAAGGATCTTCATAATTTCAACTTCACTCTCTTAGCCAAGCAAGCTTGGTGAATTCTTCAAAATTCAGTCAGTCTCTGGGTTAGACTTCTTAAATCCCTCTATTTTTCTAAGATTCCTTTCCTTGCCTCCAAATTTATTAATAACTCCTCATGGACATGGAAGAGCATTTTTAGAGGAAAGGACTTTCTTGTTAAAGGGTTGTGTTGGAGGGTTGGGAATGATAATAATATTGATACTTGGAAGGACCATTGAATCCTGAATTTGGATCGTTTTGTCCTCTCCCCTTGCTCACAAGAACCCCCTCAAATTCTTAAAGTTTCCCAACTTATTGACCCTAAGACTATAGAGTGGAATCTTGCTAGTATTTCCCACTTAATTACTCTTGAAGCCACTAAAAGTATCCTTAGAATCCCCCTTCCTCACTCTAACTTGGATGACCATTTTATTTGGTTGTCAGACAAGAAAAGCATTTTCTTTATTAAATCTTAATATTTTCTTTCTTATAATGAAAGCATCCAAACTCCTACTATTAATGCTACCCAACCTCCCTTTATCTACTGGTTAACTATTTGGACCCTAAATGTCCCCCCAAAAATAAAACCCTTTATTTAACGTGCATGTAAAAAGGCTCTTCTTGTAAAAGAGAATCTAACCATTAGGAGTATCTTTGTTGTGAACTTATGCCCTTTATGCAAAGAGAAAAAAGGGTCCACCATGCATTATTTAGTTAAGTACAAATTTGTTGCCCCGGTTTGGTTTGCCTCCCCTCTCTCCTTGAGAACATCTCTTGAAAATTCATATATCTTTGATGATTGAATAAAATATTGGTATAAAATGGTAGGGCTGACAAAATTAGAAAGAAACAATATTCTAAGTACCATTAATGTGTTCGCATAGAACATTTGGAAAGGTAGAAATAAAGTAGTATTAAAAAAAATCATTTTAATGTGCTTAACGCTTCTTATGTTGTTTTCAAGATGCTAAAAGAAATTGAGGTGAGTTTTGGGTCCCTTGAGGCATTGGATGACAGGATTGCTAGATTTTATTGGGTGTCTCCTAAAGAAGTCTGTGTGAAGATCAATTTTGACGGCTCTTTCCATGCGTGTTCCATGACAAGGGCAAGGTTGTGGTGATTAAAGATTGGAGGGGGTCTTTTTTGCATGTTGTGTCAGACTGATGCACTACTGATTCTGCTCTTGTGGTGGAATGTCGGACCACTAGGTTGGCTCTTTCTACAGCCCACAATCTTGGGCTTAGGTGTATGGTTCTTGAGGGTGACTCGGTTTGAACCCAAATGATGAGGCTTCTTGGGCTATTTATAGCCTCATCCGGGATTGTTTTCATCTTATATTTTCATTTTTTTTCTTTCAGTGCTTGTTATGTTAAATAATGTGTTAATCCTATTGCTAATCTCCTTGCTAAGCATGGTGTTGGTGTCATTGCTAAAGAAGATTGGTCTTTTATTCCCCAGGTTTGGTTGGAGGGTGATTTGTATAGTGTTGTCTTAATGCAACCAAACTCTTCTTAACTAATATATATGCTTTGATTATCAAAAAAAAACTTTGATAGAAATCACAATCTCTCCAAACCCCAATAATGTGGTCCCTTGCTACAATTGCTGCCATGGTACATGCAAATTTGTTGGCGTGGTTTGAAGTTGATAACAAAAACCGGCACTCATGGACTATGGACCTGATTCTCTAAGGCAAGCATCATTGAGCAACTTGACAATTGAGAGACAATCTCCTTGCAATAGAACAAGTTGTGCAAAGTATGGTTGAGCAAGTTTTATGCCCATGTAGAAAACCCACACTTCTACTTCTTCTGCTGAGCATACTTGAAGGTCCTTCGATTCATCCCCTTTAAAAGAACCCATGTGATCTCTAGTCAGAGCTTCAGCTACACAATGAGATCCTGTAGTACCATCAACCTTTATTTTGATTGTTCGAATGGGTGGGGGAGTCCATTGCTAGGGAGAAGTCATTCGCATTGGTTGCTCAATATCTTTATTATATATTTAAACCATATATTTATATATATAGTCTTGTTCTATATTCTATGTATAAAGAGTGATATGCACTATTCTATAA
>JAOXJP010068931.1:0-15380 GCA_025762735.1 Platanus orientalis
CCAGAGACAGACCTAACCTTTAGCTTTTTTGCACAAAGTGGTTGCTTACGAGACTTGAACCCACATTTTCATGCTGGTAGCTCAAGTCACTACCATTGCACCAAAACAATGACCCTAGATAGAAGAATAGAAGTGGAAAGAAATCGAAAGACAAAGGTATGATCATATAAGTGCTTTACTTAGTAAATTGCAGAAAAGTTGTGACAAGTGTTTGGTGATCCTTGAGAAGAAATATGATGAAGAACTAGTCAGAGCTGCTTCTTTTCCAATATTTGCCACAAAAAAGTCTCTCCAGTTCCATATTAGAAGTCTAAATCTGATAGCTGGACTAAAGCCCAGAAAGAGTTAAAGGCCAAAATTGAAAGAGATCGAGGCAGACGAGTTAATGCAAGAAGTCTATACTTGACCCTCCAAAGCTTGAGAAAATTTCAGCTCAAGCAAAAGTCTGGAAGTAGAACATATCAAAATCAAGATCCAAGCAGCCATCAAGCCCAAAAGGTACATGCAAGTCTTCAATCATTGGACCTCCACCACATCATCCTCTATTTTTCAAGAGCCCGGATCATTTCATTAGAAGTTGTGATGCAGAGTGGCAGTCATCAAATTTGAGGTCGAATTTCTCCCCACCCTGGGAGAATGATGTGAACAACATTAGGTGACTTATGTATATGTCCCCACATAAGAGGGCAAGGTTTAAAGTTGGATGTTATATGAGGTTATTTCAAATTTTGTAAGGGGTGGGTTAATTTTGCAATAAGGCCAATGGTGCTAAGGGTATATTAGGAATTTTATTTGCAAGGGTATGGTTGTAATAAGGCTTTTAAGCCAAAGTTAATTTAAGGAAGTGAGGTAATCATGTCACTTACTTTTAGCCCAACTTTTATAAGGTTAAAACTTGCATTTTTGGCTTGATTTTGGTGTCATTAGAGAGGTTATTCAGTTACCTTTCTAACAAGACCAAGATTGCGCAAATACAAGGATTTCAAAAATTTATGACCAAATTACTAAAGGGATATGAGTAATGGGAATATTGTTTTTAGAAGGTTGTGCTTTAGAAATTCTTAAGTTTTAGTAATCTAAAGTTTAGGAAAGTGTGTTATTTAGAAGTATTTTTTAAATTAGAAAGTCTTTATTAGAAGTTTCTTAATTGATTTTAGTAAAGTCTTGAGTACTAAGTTTCTTAAGCTTTTCGAAGATTCTAATTCAGGATAGTTTCTAATTTTGAGTCCTTATAAGCTTATATAAAAGCACCCCTAGACATGAAACAAATCAATGAGGAATATTGATTTTATGTGTGAATTGTGGTGTTCCCAAGTGTGGCCATGGGCCTATCTCTCATTCTCCAAAGGTCGATGCTAGTCATGGTCCCCTCTCTTTTCTTCTTCCATAGGTGCAGCCATAGGCTCCCTCTCTCCTTTAAGGTATATCTCTTAGTCTCTTCTTACCTTTCTCTCTCATAGTCTTTTCTTATCTTTCTCTCTTTCTTTATATGCTCCTATATTTTTTTTCTTCCTCTTAATTCAATCCAGAATTTTTCTGGGTTTCCACACCTTAGAAATAATCCCCTCTCCCCCTCTTGAATCTTCTTTTCATATAGGGTTTCAATCCCCTTAAGGTCTCCTAATAAACCCTTGAAACTCCTCTTTGGTTCCCTTTTTCTCTCTTAAAATCTAATGATTCCCTACTGTTTTGCTTAAAACCTCAATTAAAGAATCTTTGGTTTTCTGAAATTTCATGATTTGATAAAGCAAATCTTATCCAAATCTCATGAAATTTGAACTGTAGGACTTCTGTACATGTCAGAACTTACACTATAAATTTTGGAATTTTCTAACGCATCAAAAGAGTATTTTTGGTAATTTTGGATTTTTATCCAAAATTACAAAATTGCCCTTTTGGTTCTTTCTTCCTATTTTCCCCCTTTTTTGTTCTAATCTCTTCAAAATTCTTTTTTGATATTCTAATCTCTGTTTTCTTATACTTTGTGTCTACTTGTGTGTGTTCTAACTTCAATTCCTGAGTTTTGCTTCCGCCCTTTTAAATCTAACAATTATTTGAGATTCTTGGGAATGTCCTACATCACTTTTCTAGGCATTTAACAATCTTTTAGTATCTAAGGAGGTGGTTTTCCATTTGAAACCCAAAAATATATGTTGTAGAAAAAAGAGTAGAAGGTATAGCATTAGCTATTTAAATTCAAGAAAAGTTGAAGCTTCCTTTGAAGAGTAGAATGATTCCTTTAATGGGATTAATGAGCCGTCACCCCATTGGTGAGTGAGCCCCCAAATTTATCATTAGATGAAATACATTTGTATACATTCTACTGGATGTAGAGGATTAGAGGAAAAACAAAAGAAGAAAAGAGAGAGAATTAGGTAAACGTATGAGAGAGTATTTTCTCTCAAACATATGTATTTTTTATTTATATGGGGTCTATTGGTAGAATACTAGTATTACCCTCCATGAATACATTGAATAACAAATAACCAAATAAATACATAACACTTGACTCTTATACCCCCATAACCCCATGGCTACTTCAACACTCCCCATCAAGCTGAAGTATGAATATCATACATGCCCAGGTTGCCAAACTCATGAAGTCGTGCCTTAGTAACTCATTTGATTAAAATATCAGCTAAGCACTAGTTCGTAATGACAAATAAGGTAGAAATGAGTTCACATAGCAATTTCTCTCGAAACAAAGTGTCGATCCACCTCAATATGTTTAGTAAAATCATGTTGTACATGATTATGAGAAATGTTGATAGCAGCCTTGTTAACACAGTATAAGTTCACAAACCCATCTCTTGAAGCAAAGTTCTCAACCATAAAGCTTCACACACACCATAAGCCATAGAGCATAATTCTTCCTCTGCACTAAATCTGGCTACAACATAATATTGCTTTTTTACTTCTCCATGTGCAAGGTTCCCTCCCAAAAAAGAAAAATAATCTGAGGTAGATCTCCTATTTGTGACTGAGTCTGCCCAATCACAACTGTGTACACTCCAACTTTCATAAGGCTATTGTTGGAGAAGAATAACCCTCTCCCTCAGGGCATACGTAAATTAGCTAATCACACCAATTGTGAATGTTATATCAAGCCTTGTGAGAGCTAGATATATGAGCTTCCCAACAAGTTTCTAATATATTCTTCTAGCATCAATAAGAGATCTTCCATTTTGATCATTTAACCAATGGCTAAGCTTAATAGAAGTTTTTGCAGGTCTGACCCCTATTAATCTTGTCTCTGTCAAAAGATTTATGATGTATTTCTTTTGAGAAATAAAGATGCCCTTCCTTGAGCGAGCAACTTCAATTCCCAAGAAATAATGCAATGTACCTAGATCTTTCATCTTAAACTCACCTCAAAGATGAGATTTCAAACATTGTACTTCTTCTGGGTCATCCCCAATGATCACTATATATCATCCATGTAAATATCAACTACAGATTTTTCTATTTCCAAATATTTTTAAGTTGTCACTAAACCTCTCAAACCAGGCTTGTGGTGATTGTTTAAGCCCATATAGGGCTTTTTTCAATTTACACACTTTCCCTTCACTTCGTGGAATCTTGAAACCTAGAGGTAGCACCATGTATACTTCCTCATGGAGAACCCCATGGATAAAAGCATTATTCACATCCAATTGCCAAAGAAGCCAACTTTTATTAGTTTCAATAGATAATAAAACTCTAATTGAGTTCATCTTTGTCACCAGTGCAAAAGTTTCTTGATAATGAATGCCATGTGTTCATATATATCCTTTTTGCCACTAGCCTTGCTGATGAGGACATTAGAGCAAAATGGGGCCCACATATGGCTTTGGTGGAGTCCACATATGAGAAGACACATGGAGGATGTTCTTGGCTACTTACTTGGAGTTTATGTTGCTAATTGGGGGTTTTTGTTAGTGGTTTTATGCTTTGATTTGATATTTTATAAGTTATTAGAGTTAGGATATGTTGGGAATTAGAATTATTATTTTTTGGGCATAATTGTCCTTAGTCTCTTTTAAAGGCCAATAAGGGCTAGTCAACCACGTGGGTTGGGACCACCCAAATTAGATTTAGTTTCTAATTTATTCTTTCTTTTATTTGAATTTTAAGTGATGTAAAAAGGGGAAACCCTACTTCAATCATGGGTATAAAATAAACCCATCCCCATCTTATTCAATGAATGAAAATTTGTGAATAAAGTTTGGTCCCTCTACACGAGTGAAACTCTTTCTCCTTCCAGCTTCTTATGCCAAAGTTGGAATCATGGATGGTGGTGTCCAAGGTATGTGAGGTAGGTGACTACTCACACAGGTACACACACTTTCTCTTCTCCATCTTCCTTTTCTTTTCTTTTTTTTTCTTCTCTTCTATCTTCTCCATCGTCCTTTTCTTCTTTCTTTTATTTGAATTTTAAGTGATATCAAAAGGGCAAACCCTACTTTAATCGTGGGTTATAAAATAAATTCATCCACATCTTATTATTCAATGAATGAAAATTTATGAATAAAGTTTGGTCCCTCTACACGAATGAAATTCTTTCTCCTTCCAGCTTCTTGTGCCAAAGTTGGAATCATGGATGGTGGTGTCCAAGGTTTGTGAGGTAGGTGATTACTCACATAGGTACACACATTTTATCTTCTTCATCTTTCTTTTCTTTCCTCTTTCTTTCTTCTCTTCTATCTTCTTCCCTTTTTCTTATCTTCTTCTTTTTTTTTTTCTTTTTTCTTTATTGACACTAGTTTTTATCCATGAACGAACTGTGGATGGTGGTGTCCAAGTTATAGTATCCCAAGCAATTACACCTTTTGTTGTTTTAATTTTCTAAACTAGAAAGTTCACTTCTTCTTTAAACTTCAGTCCTTACGACATCTAATTCTTGATGATTTTTTGAGTTATCAAAACACAGCTTTGAAATCCCAAGTTAATTTAGTGGAGCTCTATATAAACCTTGAAATTTGACCTGGCTAAACCCTATTGCCTAACACCTATTTGAATGAACAATCCAGTAAATTTGTCTACTAGTTTCCAAGACTTTTATAAACTAGTTTTTATCCCATCATCACAACAACCTAGGTTTAGTTTTGTTCTGTTTTTACTTCCTCCCCATAAACTTTATAGTCCAATCTCTGTTTTGACCTTAAAACAAAACTTGGGAACCAACCTAAACAACCCAAATACCCTGTTGTTTCAATGCCATACTAAGTACCCTTGTAACACCAATTTCGAGCCTGTGATATGAGGCAAAATTCGTTGGACAAATTACCTGACCATTTTTTAGAGTCTAGTTTATTATTTTATGTGTGGGGAACTAAAACTCCAAGTCTAGGAGACTTGCTAATTATAGCCGTTTAGCATAACCAACCTCTGATTAACTCCAAGTTTCTCAGCTTGTATTATGAAACAAAGTTACAGAAATATAGAAAAGAGAAGAAGGGATGCTATCTTTATATATGAAATTGTATTTGTTTGTACATTGGCAGGTTTACCTATTCACAATCTAGATCATCATTGAGCTTCCTATGGTATCTTCTTTGAGGAGATGGCAGAGGTGTAATAGACGTGCTTTTTCTTTGGAAGAGAGGTAACTTGTAGACCTTTCAATGAATAGATGTAGGTTGCCTTTGTATTGAATCTTTCAAACTCTTTCATATTCGTCCTTTATCTTGTTCTATATTTTGTCTATATCCCCATCTCTACATGCATGTTGGTATTTATAGGCACCAAAAAACAAGTTTAGAAAAGAGTCCTCGTTTGAGAAGAACTCTATCTCTTTCATATCGTTTCTATTGAAATGAGATTTTTCAAATCTTATCCCAAGGATTTAGGTGATTCTCTTATGCGAGAATCTACCTTCTTCTATTTTCTGGGCCGTTAAGGGACTCATAAGAGTCGTGGCTGTCCAAAATAACCATCACAGGAAGAGACAAACTCAGAGTTTTGTTTATGGCTTCCACAGTGTGCGAGTGTGAACAGTTCATTTGCCTACACTTTTAGGGCGAAAGTGAATACTTGAAATCACTTTATTTCAGGTGAGTGAGAATTTAATTTTCCATTCACTGGAATTAGAGTGTGGCGAATGTTATTTCATATCGACATTCATGCACACTTTTGGGTTTCTATAGTTGCCCCCATGAAAAATGTATTGCAAGTGCAACAAGGAGATGATGGATTTTTCGAGGGAAAAATAACGACATCCAATTATTCTTGTCGATATCCTTTCTTTATTTGTTCCTGAGACTTTTTAAATCCCTTGTATTTTGACAAATATACCCCCATGAGTATATAAGTCTCCTTTTATCTTTAACAACTCATCCTTTCAACATTCATCCACAACAGAATTTCTTGAGACATCCAGATTTTCTTTTCTAATTCTTGAGAACATAAGTCCCTCTTTTCTCTCTACTCTTCCTTTCTTTTTGGATGATCATCTGTGGTATGATAAATCTTGCAAAATGGATACTAATTTCCTTTATTACCAGAAGCTTTTCTTGGCTTTGATTTCTTGGTTCTAATTTCTTCTCTTCTTCTTTCCTTCTATATGGAGAAGGAGAGTCTGAGGAGGTCTCAGAATAGGATCTCAAACTTCACCTCTCTTCTTTTCTTCTTGGTTCATGATTTTGATTATGTTCACTAGGATGATTATCATCTCTAGTAGCTCATTTGCGACCTCCTGGTTCATCAAGTGAGTTGTCTACTTGAGTGAGCTGCGAATGAATTCTCTTTGCTCTCATTTGCAAGTTGAGATTCATTCATCTTATGTGCATGAATGTGATTGTAAATCCTCATTCGCCTACATTCTGTTTCATTCGTGGGCATGTTTTGATACTGAAGAAATGTTATTTCCCTCATTACTTTCAAGTAATGGCACCCAAATGAAAATCTTCAAACATAAGCAAGGGTGAATCTTTTACTCCTCTTGATATTCATCCTAGGTAGATAAGACTTAGGTCTTGGACCAACCCATGGCCTCCTCATGCAACAAGACTAAGTAGTAGCCCTACAACAAGACTGGGTTACCTTCGTGATCCAGTACCGGTTATAATTGACTCCTCATATTCAGAGGACACTGTTTTTATACCAGAGCCTGATTCATCATCGGAGACCAAATCCTCTTCGGAGCTTGAGCATATCCCTGTCTTAGACCCTGCTCCCACATCAAGTATTTGTCTTGAGTAGGAGTATTTGGGCATTTTAAATTTTGACTCATTTTCTCGTTGTGCAAAACTTTCTTTTGAAGACGAAGAGGTCCTACCACCATGGGACTACAATGAAGTGGAATTAGAGGACTTTCGTGATAATGCAAGATAGTCACTTGGATCTCGGGCTTGCCTTTTGCAAGATCTTACTGAGATGGATCCTGCAGCGATTGCATTACCATGTACTCGGGCCAAAGCCTTATCTTGCTTGGATGATGTGGAGATGTACTTCAAGAATGCTAGGATCAAGAAGACTGTAGAGTCTCTTTTGAACTCTTTTACTACCATAGTGTAGGCCAAGGAGACCCTAAGGCTCACTCAACCTTCTCCTAATCTTGAAGCCTTTATCAAGGAATCAGAGGAGAAAATAGTTGGTTTAAATCAGAATCATGTAGAAGTAACCTGCCTAGAGAGCTTCTCAAGCACATAATTGGTGGTGTTAACGAAGCATTTCCATTATGTCAAGGTAGAATACACTCGCTTTTGGCATCAAATGAATGGTTACTATGCTATCCTGGAAGATAGTGAATGTGTTGTTGAGCATAAAGAACAACTGATTGCTCAGGCCAAAGTCATCTTGACTACCAAGCAAGAGAGTGGAAGTGATGAAACCCACCCCAAAGAAATAGTTAAGCGAGCTGATACTGATGCTATCCTTCAACAATAGACTCCTTTATCCGAAGCACTCTGAGACAAGCTTAGAGCTTTTATTTGATCTTCCTTATCATGAAAGATGTTTGTTTGCTTCTGTTCTTTCTTTTAAGTCATGAGAAACCATGTATTCCCATTTTCCTTTCAATCTTATGAATGAACTATCCTTGTTTTCGTATCTTTATTTTCTTTGTGCTTTATATTTCATTCAAATTTTCTTACTTTATTTAAGTGAAAATCGGTGGTTTTAGGTTCCCCTATGTTGTGGATGTTGTATTCTTCAAAGAATCTATATTTTCATAAAGTCTAAGTTGATTACTTTCATAGGCTCCAAAAGCCATAATTATAGACTAACTTTGGCGTCTTAGAGATTAGACACATTGCTCAGAGAAGGCAAAACTCCTAGCTACCCCCTTTTTTCTACCTTAGAAAATTTTGAATTTGAGCGGTGGTGAATGAAAATTTATTTTATCATTTACCACGAATGTCATGGTGAGTGAGGAATCAAATCATCATTCGCCCTTGATCATGTGGGCGAATGTAATTTTATTTTCTCATACACACATTTTCATTCATAGATGTGTTCTTCGAGGAGTAATGATAACTGATAGTGCACATCTCCTTGGTTACCTTTCCATTGCAACTGGTGAATGAAAGGACCATCTTGCCCTTGTTAACAGGCACGTTCTTTCAAATTCTTTGTGGTCTAACCAAATTACTCCCACAGGTATGGAGGGGTTTAGTCTTCTTATTCCTTGGTTCATTTGAATCTTTTGTTTAAACAAGAATTCTATTACAGAGAACCCAACTCTTCTTGCATGTGGTAAAATCTCCTATTTCAATCTTTATTCATTTTCATGATCATTTTCATACCCTTTTGACGGTGTTTGAGCCTCGCTCGTAAAGTTGTTTAAACTTTCTTGAATTTGAAGACTCAAAAACCCCTTCTTCCCCTTTTTTCTTTATCTTGGTGAGTTATATGGTGTTAACCCTCAAATCCAGTAGATGAGAGAGCCTTGTATTGTTAAAACAATAGTCTTGGCATGATTTTAACATGTTTTGTGAAGATTTTGGAGTTTTATACTTCAAAAACCCTTTGGAAACTCCGGTCTTTGTCTCAAGCATTGACTAGGGTTTCTAGCAACCATTCGCCACCTTAAAGGTAGCTTGAGTGGTTTCGAAATAGTCTCCTTGCATTCATTCCCAGGTTGAGGCGTCATCATTCATGCTCTCCTCGTTTATTGAGATGTTGGGCGCAAATGTATAATCCTTTTCTCATTCACCGCCAAGCACACCGTAAGGAATCACATAAACGTGCGCGAATGTGAATTTTATGTCTCATTCGTGCACTAAAATGCTCATTCATGCTATTTCTTGAATTTTCTTTATTTGACCTCTAATTTCCATTTTTCTTTTCTTTGCAGAGTAATGGCTCCTAGGAGAAAACTTTTATATAACCGTGAATGCAATGAGAGCCTCATTTCTCCCATTCTTCAAACTCATGATTGGGTCTATAGCTGAAGTCTTTTTGACCCAGAATTCCTCAACCCAATAATAGACCATGCACCAAGCCCTCCTACTATATTAGACACATCTGCAAAGGTTGGTGCCACTTGGACGATTGGGCTCGTCGAGACTACTTGATTCATGACACACTATTTCCCTCCATTGAGGAATGAGAGACTCTTAAGGACTCTACCACCAGTGATTTCAAAAGCCTGATTCAAAAGATTCACCTGGGCAAAGTGGCATGGGTTGGCTAACATTATAGAGGATCTTCTTCCTTTTCAGTTGGAGGAAGGAAATGGGAAGCTCTCATTCGAGCACTACATTAACAACTATCGCATAGAGATAGATGGTGTCAAGATGGTTGAGGCGTTACGTGGCTCTACTAGCAGCTTTGATAAGCATCATGCAATGGTGGCAGAAGCAATCTCAAGTTGGTGCCCTAACACCAACACCTTTTTATGTTAGTATGGTGAGCTGGGGATTTCACTATGGGAATTCGTAGGCGTAAGACGTTTACCTTTTGAGGGGAGACTGATGGAAGAGTATATCCCCTTTAATGCTCACATCGGGATGTTTTTCGCCATGTATCGAAGGTTATTCCAGATATTTTCTGAGTTTAACGACATAAATGTCTCATATGGCAGCTGGCTTGGCCGCATTTGCCAGGGTCCTTCAGGTATGTCTGCTAGGTGTAAACCTCTACCATGGACCAAGAATAACATCTGACGAAGCATCGATCTTGATGGCTTCGCATTCCTGGCTAGCGTATATATAGCTTTTCTAGTGAATGGGCTCTCCCAAGCAATATGGGTATGCATATTCACCCCAGCGTGTTCATTGCTGCCACTAATCTTACTGACGAGATACGTATGAACTTAGCTGTCCCTAGTCTTTGTTGCTTATATAGTAGTTTGCAAGACATTGTAGAAGCAAGCCTCCAAGAAGGCCAGATTGGGGAAAAGTTGGTGTACCTTCCCTTTTAATATTTCTATGCATGGTTGGGGCTCCACTTCCCTTTCATTTACTAGAGGGGAGAGAGAAATCTTTGTAGCATTATGTATATCAACACCTTGAAGAATCAAAGATCAGAGATGGTGTTACATCTTGTTGAGTTATTTTGTTTTACCCAGAAGCTCATCCTCATCCTAGATCACTTATTTGGTAGTCAGACCCTAACAGATGATAGGTCATTATCGGGGGAAGCTTGGGCATACTTTTTCTCTCTTAGGAGTGGTGAACTAGCTTGGAGAAGGGATAACCATTTCCATGTGGAGGCCTATAACCCTCATAGATTCGCTTCCCAGTTCTCCTATTTCAAGGACTTGTTTCTTTTCCTACCAGCATAAAAATAGTGGGTAAGGCAACCACCCTAGAGAGGATTCAGGAGGCCTATCTATTCTTTGTGAGGTTGGGCACAGGTAGTCGGGTGATTGTACCTGAGGAGATGGCTGAGCAAGATAACCTCCAATTTGATTCCGTTATGCTAAGTCGTGGTATAACTCATTTTTTGTTGTTGTAAGATATAATGAAGACAAGGCCAACTCCAATGTTATTTTTTATAACAGTTAAGACACCAGAATAATGGCTGACAAGTCCGGCAATAAAACTTTAGCCCATAAAACATCGATCAGCTATTGGCCTAAGAGATTCAATAAGCATCCAAGGGGATAATAAGCAGATACAGAGGCAATCCCACCATCTCCCTCAGCCATTGAAGAAGAGGAAGAAGAAGAAGAACAACCACATAAACCAAAGAGGAAAAGAGGTGTAAGAAGCAAATCTCGTGGGAGAAAACCATAACTCATCCCATCTCCGGACCGGGCAAGAGAGCTTAAATGGATGCCTCCCATTCATGAAGATGATTTCGAAGATATTGAGGGTTATCTCAACAAAGAAGCCCGATATACAACGACAAAGGCATCACAACACGAAGTCCCTTATGTTGAAGAAATCATATCAGGGGGTAAAACTCCTAATGAGCGGAGGCAATTAGTCGACATCTTGCTAGTGACGTAGGAGCAAGGCCTAGTGCAGCCTTTCAATCGTCCCTCCCATATTTCTACTAAGAGGAAGGTTGCACTAGAGGGTTCTGTAGATCGAGATACTACTCCCACTAGGCCCGGAGTGCTTAAAAGGCCAAGAGGGCCATCAAATATTAAATGTTATGCCTCCCATCACCAATTGTATGACGTTTGTAGTGAAATTCGATGAGAGTTGGTGGCTTTGTGGTAACGTGGGGCGAATGTGCAAGATTTAATTGTTACCATGAACTGT
The DNA here is from genome assembly GCA_025762735.1 of Platanus orientalis. NCBI lineage: Eukaryota > Viridiplantae > Streptophyta > Magnoliopsida > Proteales > Platanaceae > Platanus > Platanus orientalis. The sequence continues at coordinate 11,634 of JAOXJP010068931.1, forward strand.
TATGACTTAGAGGGTCATTTTCTAGATTACGTCTTCAAGTAGGTGACTGGTATCACAAGGAATCTTTAAGCATATATCCTTTCCAGCTAGGAAATCTCTTCAGTGATCCGTGACTCACTTCCTGGTTTTATAGAGAATATCAAGAAAGAGCTGGCGACCATGGGAAGGAGCCTACCCTTTGTTACATCTAAATTTGTTCACAGGACTATGGAGAAATGCTTGGGAGAAGATGAGGCATTTCATTTTGCAGTCGAGTGTTCTCTTACTACCGACCAACCTGTTCATTTTAGTGATGAGCCCAGTAATGTAGAAAACGTAGCAGCTCAGGTCCAGTAAGCCTTAGCTGCCTCACTCAAAACGGTCAGGGAAGAGCCCTATGTCCCTTTCAAGGGGAATGGGGAGGTTAAGGATACTAAGCCACCTGTGCAATGTCGGCAAAGGGGCTTCTTCGAGTGTTCGAGAAGTTAGTGGGTCTTCCTGTGCATCTTTCGAGCAAGAGTCGTGGAATCTGCCTTCAGCCACACCTACTAAAGAGCATGTCTAGGTATACTTGTGACTTTAGTATATTTATTATTCCGAGTTCCTTTATTCTCATGGTTGTTTGCTAACAGGTCTTCACAGAAGCATTAGCAAAGCCAACACCTCTTGAGGTGCTAAAACCGGCCATTGATGAGAGTTATCCTCAGGTGACTGAAGAAGAGGAGCATCACGTTTTAGAGCCAGTCTTAGTGACGAAGCTAGTAGATAAGGCTCATTCAGTCATCACTCTTGAGGACCAACGAGACCTGGTCGAATCAGTGTTAGGCATGAATTTTAAAGAAGTAGATATAAACTCCTCACAAGATTTTGAGGGGTTTATAGGCATTCAGGTGCCCCCTGATAACCTGCAGGACGTGGTTATGTCCGAAATGGAGGAGTTGGTAGATTGTGAGGACTTTGAGAAGGACGACCAAAGATGGTCTGACGGTTATGGGGGAGGGAAACCACTAGTTAATGAATCAGAGGACTTCAGCGAGGGTCCTGATGGATCACTTATAGCCGCCACCAAAGCGAGGGATCAAATGGCCAAAGACATTGATGAGGAAGTTTCTATTATGGGCGATCCTTCTAACTCTACTGACACAAGGGTGTTTGATGTGCATGACCCTCCTGAGGCCAACAACTTTCAAGATAAGACCGATAAAGTTAGTGACCCTACTGTCACATCCACTGACGATGCCCTTGTTATTTCATCGCCACCACTTATTGAGAAGAGTGACGTTGCAGTCAATGGGGAACATGATGTGGAAGCAACTCAGGAAGAGGGCCTGGTTCAAGAGGAGCTTACAATCGACTTGAATCCTCCCTAGTCAATGGTAACAGATGAGGGTCATCCTCAAAATGAAACAATCTCTGAGAAAGGTACATGTGTATATACTATCTCTCTCTACATTATTCATGCTATTCATTTATACATTCCTATGTGTTGAATCTTTCTTTCATCTTTAATCCAGCTGCTGAGGAAGAGCTCCCTGTAAGGTAGGATCCTATTCACATCCCTCCCATGGGTCATGGTAAGCTTATTTCCTTGTTGTGAATGCATTCTAATACGTCATTGCTGGTGTCCCTTCTTTCACTTGTTCAAATGAGATCATGAGCACTACTAGTACCGTTAGGCATTCTTACAAAATCACCTCAGCACGCGTGATCTGTCAGGAGATGCTTGCACTAATGATAGCCTTAACACCTTCGTCTCTTGACCTTACAAGTACTAGAAGTGAAGTGTTGGAGACCCACATTCACAATGATGGATTTCGACAAGGGGTGGAGATGTATCTTTCATCTTTGGTTAGACAATTAACACTAGCATTAGAACTTGTAGACGTCAAAAGCAATACCGAGGCCTAGGCCAACCTAGATGTTGTAGAGGCTGAAAGGAAGACCCTAATGGAGAAGCTAGACTAAGTTTGGTGGCCGTCATTGATAATGATGTAGCTGGTGCCTAGGAGGAGCTGGCAAGGGTACAAGCTCGAATTGTAAGTCTCACAGCAGCCCGGGAGGAAAAAGTAGTAGAAGGGAGTACTCTTGAGTTAAGGATTTCTTCAATGTCTTCTACCATAAACCGCTTTTGTGAGGAGTTTGTCAGGCGAGGCAATCAGATTCGGTCCTCTCTAACCATAGAAGTGAATTTGTGCAAAAGTCTTCTTTCTGCCTTTTCAAAATGATATGTTGGGGAAGGATGTAAAAAAAGAACTTTTATCAATGAAAGAAAAGATAAGACTTTATCCTTTATTGTCTTGTCTTTTCCTTGTCTCTTTCTCTTCTCTTATTTCTTTACTCAACGTTGTGAGAGTTAGGCATAATTGACTTTTATAGAAGCCAAATGTAATTGACATTATAAACGTCAAGAGTAGCTGACATTATAAGAGTCAAATATGATCGAGACCGTGAATGGAAAATATGGTTTACATTATGGGAGTCAGTATATGGTTGACATTATGAGAGTCTAGTGATGAGACTAGAACCAACACACATTAGGGACCCTCAGCCAGGATCGAGATTCCAAGCCTTGGCATGGATAGCCCTGACGCCTCTGTGTCAAGATTCCCAAAGCCACTAGGATTCTCGAGAACACGAAGGTACCGAAGGTACCGACCCAATATCTCCTAAGACCATCAAGATCATCTAGGGGTATCTCTAGAGGTAATCAGGACCCTTGGGACGTATCTGCTGACACATCCGATCCATCCTTGTTCGAGGCCTTCATATCAAGAAGGAAGGCACATGTCATTCAAGTCGAACAAGTAAGGAAACCAATTCATATCCAACCAACACTAACCATAACAGCTCATAGGATCATGCCCACCAGTGTCGCCTGGGCACAAGGGGGATTAAACTAGAATCCAAGAATTATGCCAGAGGTGAAAGCTATAAAATAAAGCCGGTAGCAGTGAAGAAAGGTATGAGCAATATCTCCTCATAATGTCCCTAGTATTTCCTCTTGGAAGTCTCTAACTTAATCTTCGGAGGGCAACCAGCCATCACCGGTTGGGACCATCCTTCTACTTGTCTTTGTAGGTTCACTGGACCGCTTGAAACCTTACATCCATCTGGTTGATCCCAAGTGTCAAATCTGGGCATCATCAGTTGGCGCCTTCTGTGGGAACTGTGGTTAAAATGGCTCATTTCAATTAAGGGAGTATGGTGGAGACTAGATCCATGGATGCACGAAGGAATAACCAGAGGAGCATGGCAACACACAATGAACAAAACAATCAGATTGAGAATGAAGGAGATAGACCCGACCTTGAGCGGCGAATAGGGGACTTCACCAAGATCGTTAAGGAGATTGCCCAACAAAATCAACAACTCCTACAAAGGATTATGGATAGAGAAGAAAGAGAGGACACGAAGGGCCACGAGATGAAAATCCTGCCCCCATCAGGAAGCAAGAACGAGGAACAAGTGGGAGAGACAGAATCACGTTGGTCGGGAAAATATCACGATAAAGAATGCTCCCACCAGAGTCGGGCAAAAGGAAGCAGTTCGGGAAACCCGCTGATGAAAGAATGGCTCAAAAAGGTACAAAATCAACTTGAAGATGTCATACAGACGATGAAGGGAAAGGAACCATCAACCATCGAGGACTTAGTTCGGAGGACTGAACTTCCTCATAAGTTCTGTGCCCCTTAAATGGAAGCATTCGAAGGGATGAAAGATCCCCTCAATCACTTGGAGACGTACAAAACATTAATGCACCTCCAGGCC
>JAOXJP010068942.1:0-15379 GCA_025762735.1 Platanus orientalis
GTCCGCCACTGCATATGGGAAGACCTTAGGCATTTATTAAGGGGGCTGACTAAATCCTTGGGCATCCCTCAGAGAGAAAGAGAGGTGGGGGGGCGGAATTGGTTTAAATGTCCAGTCTAGGATTAATCCAGGTATAATTCGATTATAAAATAAAATAAATAAATCAAAGATTCAGTAAAAAAAAAAATGGAAAAAAAACTCAGAATATAAAATAAAAATAATTAAATAAATAAATAAACTGGGGATAACATATATGTTTAATACAAATTTGCACAAAAATATAATTTATAAAGGTCTGATCATCTGTTTGACCAAACAGCAATTGCATTGTTGTCGTTAAACAATTCACACATGGAAACTGACGTGGCAGGACCAAAGAGATCCATGTGTTCCACCAAAGGAGAGTCCATTTTCTTGTTTATTTTTATTTAAATTAGAAAATAAAAATAAATTACTGTATATGGATGACCCCGCGGATTAAACACATCATAGGCAGAGGTATTGATGACCCCGCGGATTTGGTCCGGCCCTTAATGAATGGGTCAAAAAACTGAAAATCCCCCTCCAAAAAAAAAAAAAGTGTAAATCACCTTTTCAAAGCGATGTGTCTGCCACTGTATATGGATAGATCTTATTCGTTCACTTAAGGCAGGCGGCTATCAGATGGACAATTTGGATTCGCTGTTAGATCACTTCCAAGAGTCAAAATAGAATACATCCATAATACTTGCATATTATACACAGGTTTGAAAACTAGTTTGGATCAGACAGTCTGACCAGAATCGGCACCCTAAATAGTTCTATAGAAGCTTAAAACTGTAATTTTCAAAATCCATATATAACTGGCAAAACTGACCAAGATTGGCAGGTTCTCACTGGCCTGAATCTAATAAAACCAACCGGTTTTTAAATCTTTTTAGAAAATTAAGAAGAAAAAATTAGAAATATGTATTTCCAAATTCCACTCCCACTTCCCAAGAATTATTTTATTTTTTATTTTTATTACATTTTTTTGGTATGTTTAAAAATTAGAAACCCGGTCATAAGCCTTCTAATGCATTATGAATTGTTTCATTTTTTTGGTATTTTATTACATTTTACTTATGTTGGAATCGCAGTTAGATCATGAATATCAAGTGTGCTGGTCCGGTTCTTAAAACTATGATATTATACATATTTTTTAATGTGATTCTCTATAACATACTTTCTTACAAAATTTTATCTAAAACTGATCATGAAACCAACTGAAGATTGTTATGCAATGATGCAAGTTCAAGTCGTTTATTCATTTTGGTGAGGACGTAAGGGTGTTTACCCTTCACATCCAACATTGGAATGGTGAACTAACGCTAAATTCATTAGTTCATTAGCAGTGGATAAAAGTTTTCCCGCTTAGGCATTAAAGAGGATAAAAGTCATAAAATATAACTGAAAAGCTAAATATGGTGTGGAAATGTGAAACTATAAACAATGAATCTAGCAACCTCTCCGAGAAACTCAAATCTATTGCATCCACAGATAATCACTGAAAAGAAGCTAATGTAGCAAACTGTGAGAAACCATTATTAGCCTGAAAAGTTCACAACTTTGGGGCCCTGTTTCTTCTTGGGTTTTACATGATTCTGCTTTTCAACTTCTAATGAAAAAGAAGTAACTTTTGATTGAGGAGAGGTATCTTTGTTACTCTTACTCGTGTCTTCTGTAATGGGATCATAAAAATCATCTTCAAGTTCGTCTCCTGTTACAAACTTAGTCACCTGCCTTCTTGGCCATTCTTCATATTCCCTTGCTGAAAAAAAAAAAACAGAATATTACTAATCAAATAAATCTAAACAAGGAAAAATAATCCCCACTTAATCAAGATGTTAAAAGATACGTTATTAAGTTGTTTTAAACAAGATTGCCAAATTCCAAGGTCGCCCACAGTTGATGGTGTCCCCTGGGAAATCTCACTTGGACCTGGGCAGTTGCGAGCACTAGTCCAGCAACCGTTGGGCATTTGTGACTCCACTAATGTAGAGGTGCTCACACTTGTGATGGGTTTGCGGAAAATTGAAGAGTTAGGCTATTGGGGCTGCTTTGTGGAGGGGGACTTAAAGGTGGAAATGAACTGCGGTTTGGGCGATCATTGGGATCATGGCATCTTTCGCACTTTATTCTTGAGATCAGGAATCTGATAAAGTTGTTAGAAGTCAATTTCCCACATTCCAAGGGATATGAATGAGGTGGCGGATGCTTGAGCTAAAAAGAGGTCATTGTTGTCAGATATTTTTAGAGGGTCCTCAATGCCTAGTGAGGTGTAATGCTTTAATTCCCTTCTTGTTCCATTCTATATGTTCTCCTTATTCTTAAATAAAATCGTTATTCATCAAAAAAAAAAAAATTAAAAAGATTATGTAGGTGAGGAATGGGAAACACATTATATATGTAGAATGGAAAACATATATAGGGAACAGATTTGCAAGTTAAGTCATGTAGCTAAGGGATATGGAAGACCTGGACTGGAAATCTTGCAAGTTCTAAAATTCTATGTATCACTGTTGAAACAAAAACTTCGAGAGAAACTCAAGCTTGATTCTTTGAGCAAACCCAGAAAATATACTGGCTTAAATAAACTCAATTTGACTCAATTAATCATCATTGCAGTCTCTTTTTTTCATGCATAAACCCCATGCTAAGGCAACACTTATTTTTTATATTAATTTTCTGTTTCCCACTTCTTTGTTATTAAATATTTTATTATTTTTAACCAAAAAAAATCTCTAAAGAATAAAATTTTCTAAATGATATCATGTTTTCTATTTTGTTGTTTCAGAAGATTAATTTGACTGTCCATGCTGTAAGACAGTTGTAGGCGTATGATCAACTCCAGACACACCATTAATACTCCCTCGTGTCCATTTTTCATTACTAGAATTTTCATCGTAAGAGAACACATGACCAATTTTATGAAGCGAACATATGTCGAGTCCTTTTCAACAAAAGAGGCAGAAGCAGAAGCAATATGAATAAAGCTGAATACTTCAACAAAAACAGAAACATGGAAAAAAATTAAAAGCTTACATGTGTTTAGTACTCCCTTAGCAGCTAAACTTCTGTTGCCTTTATTAGGACAATCTTTAGCCAAATGTGTAACACCACCACATATTTTACAAGAACCACCCTGTAGAAAAAGCAATCTTAGAAATTATTAGAGCTGATTTATAAAGCATCTAAACAATGCCATGATGAACCAAGGCAAAGGGATAAAGACTCAACATACACAATGGAACAGGTTGTTCACTTTAAGTGAGATGGGCTTTGCCCTCAAAATACGAAGTTTTATTCTATGAAAACTACACAATGTACTAATGTTGATAATTAATCATATTCCACTTGTTTTGATAATCAACATGATATTTACCAAGAAGCTTTGATGTCTATGAAGACATATGGAACAGAAACTTCATAACATAACCAGGGTGCATGCCCAAGAATATAGTGGACACAGCACTAACAAAATAAATATATATATATTGACATTAAACAATGATTTAACATTACCTTTGGATATATCCCATGCATGTTTTTAGGGCAATCCTTACTCAGGTGTCCACGCTCATTACAGATGAAGCAACTGGCAAATTTTGTACCCCCTGAATTAACAAAGAGAGAGAATATAAAGCATGAAACTCACTTTGTCAACTGATTTACTGAAAAGCAATAGCTGTCCAGTTCCTTCAATTACATTTATAAATATCAAAATTGAATTCAAGATAAAGGTTCAGTCACCATGCTATCGGTATTTTTCAACTTGTAAAATCAAGAGTCCACAGAAAAAGAGCAATTAAGAACAGATCAATAAGCTGGATTTGCATTGGAGAAATATAATTTCTTAAACAAAGAAAAGAACAAGTCTCTGTCAAAACTGAATAGTGCATATATGCTATACCCTTAAGGTGTTATATATGGAGAAGAAAGTTTAACTGAGATAAATTTTCTAAGAATTTGATTAAGAACAACACCCTCGTATTTGGATTAAAAAAAAGTGTGTTCACAAGAAAGTCCCCCAATTGAATAGATCAGATGCTCTATATTAAGGCTCTTTTTGGCATACAATCTTGGATCTTATGATTGTGATCTAAATCTAAAACCAATAGATTGCAATCAGGTTGATCATGAGATCAGATTATGGCAATCATTTGGCTACAACATCCTGAGAACACGATCCATAGATTGAGAAAAAAAAATTGCATTTGGTATGGGATCTCAAAATTGCAAATCTATCAATTATATACATTTAAGTTAGAAATTTCATAAACAATCCCATAAGAGTCAGTTTATAAATCTAATACGATGGAGAGTCTTCACCGGCTCTCAGGATCTTTTTAGAGAGTCGGTGTTTCTCTTTCTTTTCATAATGCAGAATTCTTAAGTCAAATCATCCTCTGGTGTTTGTTGGACATTTTATTCTCCAATTTAAAATTTTGTGTGCATTGAGCTGATATATATATATATATATATATATATATATATATATATTTTTTGTGATAAATTCTTTTAGAAAGAGTTCATTAGAGTTGATTAGCTGCTGTTGAATCAAATTAAATAGACTTAAAGATGAGAGAGTACAACATTGTCAACTATATTTACAAAATCACGACTATGGCTAAGCTGCTAATCAATCATCAACTGCACCTTAGGTGTGAATTGGATGGACACCATCCTTTATCATGACTTTGGGGCGTTACTCTGTTATTTATTCAGTTACTTCAATGCTTAGTGGAGATTGCTTCTCCCAGCATGTTCTTTCTTTGGGGACTATGACAGATGCCTACTCGTCTTTGTCCAACCTCGTCATAGTTGATCGGGAATGGCACTGACTTGAATGCATGATGTTTCCCAACATTGTTCAAGTACTCATTATCCAACCTAAACCATCAAAGATCCAGTTCCAATTCTCATTAATGTTGAGCATTTAAGGGTTGAGTGAAATTCAAGGTATACATTATTGTTGGGGTAGAACAGGACTTTCCCAAATGAGCTTAGCCGTGAAATGGTCAGCAGCTGGTCTCGGTAGAAAAGAAAGATTCAGCCATCACAGAAGAACAACCAAGTGAAAAAAGGTTTTAAAAAAAGATAAGAAAAGAAAAAACTCAATTAGATTTACCTCTTAGTTCATTGGCATTGGAAAAAAAATCAACAATCCACATCACAATAAGCGGCCACCGTTACTCAAGAAGGCCTTATCCTAACAAAAAGAAGCAATAACAACTAAAACCACAAAAGAAACTACACTACAGGACAGTTTGTTCCAAAACGATTCCACATATGTTATTGATGCAGAGGACAATCAAAGAATGAATCACATCAAACACAGTAGTCGCAAAGAAGAAATAATGCAAACCAAAAACTTGTTGATTATCGCTAAATATTTTTTCTTCCCTTTTGAAGATGACAATGAAACAATAAGGAAGCCTGATTTCTTGAGGATGGCATCCGAATATGGAAGCCCTAATCATTTCAGGACGGAGAAGAGGAACCATCGTTGCTTGAGACTGAAGATGCGAGGGAAAAAAACAGTAGTTTTATGTTTTATTGCCAAAATACTAAAACACCCTTTCTTTACAACACGTGGTCTATACGAACTTAGCGCCTCCTTTATCTAAATCGTGATCAACAAGATCTTGGATTGGGCTTTTGAATCTGATCGTAAAATAGGGTAAAACACGAACTAGATCTGAAATTTTTGAATAAGATCGCATACCAAATGAAAGCATTTTGGCCACAGATCACGATCAAACACTAGATCATGATCCACGATTGCATGCCAAAGAGAGCCCAAGTAGTAAACTGATGGAGTAATTATAAAACACATGGATTTACACCTTGCACCATGTAAACTACCTCCCAAGCTAACATATACAAGATATAAATGCCTGGATATAATTTCTTTTCCACATGTCAAAGCCTCACCACTCATCTTTGTCACACCCACTTCTTCTGAGCCAACAAATCCACATCCACAACTTAGAAGCATGACTCCTTTACCGAAAGTGCATTCCAGTGCACCTCCCATAAAGCCTCATCTAGCTCCTACCAACAATTAGTCTTACAGTGGTTACATGTAGAACACCCTTAAATAACTAATTAAGTCAAAAAGATTGCACTATTGATGTAGGACCAAGGCTTTGATCCGGTGCTTTAATAGAGAAATCTACATTACAAAGAAAATAATAGAGAAAGATAAACCAATTACAGTCACACTAGTTGAACCTTTTTGAAGAAGATAAGATAATTATATTAAGAAAACCACAGACAACACAGCATGAGAAATGCTAGCATCCAGGCACCAAGGCAACCTGAGAACACAGGGAAACAACACAATGATTACAAAATGAAGCAATCCCAATAAAAAATCCACGAGTGAAATGATGGCCCCTCCTGAGCCACAAACAGCCAATCAAAGAGTCTGGCCAAAATTGCATCGATAACACGGCAGTGAGCCTGATTTTTGTCCTCAAAAACCCGCCCATTCCTCTCTTCTCAAACCACCCAGCAAATAGCAGCCGGAATCAAGAGCCACATACGCCTTCCCAAGACAATCCCACTACTAATGAATTGGGCTTGCCAACAAGAAAGGAGGGACCTAACCAATGCTGGCTGAGCCCACCCCACTCCAAAACAACCCAGAAAAAAGCTCCAAAAGGGGGCGACCCACAAACAATGAATGAAAAGGTTGCTTGACGATTCCACATCAGATGTGCAAAGACAACACCAATTCGGAATAATCAACTCCCCTGCCATCAACTTGTCAATTGTTGGTACCCTGTCCCACCACAACTCCCACAAAAGGAATGAGACCTTCAACGGAATGAGGTTGTTCCATGCACACATCCCCGAAGAGGAAAGAACAGCCAGATGGCACAAAGCACTATACATAGATCTAACTGTAAACCCTTTCTCCACATCTAAGCTCCAAACCCATTCGTCCTGGAGCTCCATATTCCCAAGCTCATAACCTTCCGACATCTCCAAAAGCCAACCCATCTCCCCGATCTACCAATCATTCAAATTTCTACGAGGCTGAATATTTCAAGAGCAAAAAACCCTGGTTCTAATCCAATGGTCCTGCACCGAACCCCACTTATCCTTCGCCAGATCATAACAAGAAGGAAACCAAACACACAAAGGCACCTACAGAACCCTTTATGAATGCTCTTCCACACTCTGCACCCTACAGGCCCACGCAGGCATCTGGAAGCCCAACCGATATGATCCACTCCATATTTGGCAGCAACCACTCCCCTCTAAATGGCATCCCTATTGACACCAAACCTCCATAGTCATTTATTGAGGAGAGCTCTATTTATGATCTTCAGGGAGTGAAGGCCCAAACCCCCTTGATCCACCAGCCTGCAAACCTCCATCCACCTCACCTAGTGAATCTTCCTCACCTCCAGAGAAGACCCCCAAAGAAAATCCCTCTGAAGACATTCTAGTTGGTTGATAATAGAGCACAGGGCCTGAAACACTGAAAAGAAGTAGGTTGGCAAACTAACTAGAACACACTTTAGCAAGACCAACTTGGCACCCTTTGACAAATACCGCCCTATCCAACCAGACAATCTCTACCCCACTTTCCCTATCACATGGTTCCAAACACTCTTCGAGTAAGCATTAGCACCAAGAAGCAGCCCAAGATAAGTGATTGGAAGAGGAACTGAATCATAACCCAAGATAGAAACGATTTCTTCACAAGATGAACTTTCACCAACAGGACTAACCGAGGACTTGGCCCAATTCACCTTCAAACCAGTAGCAGCTTCCATGATAAGAATGATGCATCTCAAGTTTCTCATACCTTCCACCTCCGCTTTCAACAGAAACAGAAAGTCATCAACAAACTGAATGGAGGGAACAGACGCGTCACTGGGCATAGAGAAACCCTCAATGAGACCCACCACAACCGCCTTAGAGACGATTATGCCCAACAAGTTCACCACCAAAATGAATAAGTACGGAGAAAGAGGGTCCCCTTGACACAGCCCATGACTACCTTTAAAGAATCCCTTAGCAACACCATTCACCAAAACCGAGAAGGAAACATAAGAGGTACAAATTTTAATCCAGTTTGTCCACTTTTCACCAAATTCCATCCGACCAAGGACCCAATCCAAGTAACCCTAGTTCACGTGATCAAAGGCTTTCTCCATATCGATCTTGAAACAATGTCATCCCAATCCACCTTCCTCATCGCATCAACATACTCATTGGCCAATAAAGAACAGTCCTTAAGTTGCCTCCCAGGTAGAAAGGCATTCTACGTAGAAGAGATAACATCTCAAATGGATGCCTTGAGCTGAATCGCCAATCTTTGCCACCAACTTATATAAGCGACCCACCAAGTTAATCGGTCGAAAGTCTTTGAGATGAGAAGCTCATTTCTTCTTCGGAATTACAATGATGAAAATCACACTCAACGACTTGCACTATTGATCCATGAAGTGAAATGCCTCAAAAACCGCCATCACATCCTTGCCCACCACATCCCAACACACTTTCAATAACCACAAAGGAAAACCATCCGGACTCGACACCTTGTCATCCTCCACACTGGACAGAGCCGTCTTAACTTCTTCCTAAAAAGGCCTCTCCAAACAAGAGTTTTGCTCCGCACCAATGCTATCAAACTCCACCCCTTCAGGGACTGGGCAAGAAGGGATCAGATCAAAGTATAAATGTGAATAGTACTGCTCAATCTTGTCCTGAATCAACTCTTGGTCATAAATCCACTCCCCCTTAATAAATAGTTTACTAATCATGTTGGAGGAACTCCTCAAATTCACCATCTCATGAAAGAATTTTGTATTACGGTCCCCTTAAGCCAAGCAACTCTGGACTTCTGCCTCTACAAAATTTCCTCCATTCTTAAGAACCAGTTGTACTCCTACTCAGCCTTCACCCTCGAACTCAGATCTTCCTCATTCAGCCCCCCAGACATACCTTTTTGCTCTAGCTCCTCCAAACTTCTTCAAACACACAACCTTCATCGACTCTACACCTCCAAACACCTCCATTTTCCAAGTCACAATACACTCTTTAAGCATCTTCAATTTCTGAGCAAAGATGAAGCTAGCAAAACCTTCCACCACAAACCCTGCCCACCACAACTTGAGTTTATCCAAAAAGCCAAGAATCTCTGACCACATGAGTTCGAACTTGAACAGACGAGGACTAAACACAAGAGGGGTGGGACGAAGAAGGATCAGAATGTGATCAAAGCAAGCATTAGGGAGAGCTTCTTGAATCAACTGAGGGACTTGCTCCAACCAGTCGGAAGAGAAAAGAAAACGGTCTAATCGACTGCTCACACTACGGTCCTGATGATTGTTCCAAGTAAAAGATGCCCCACACAACGGAAGATCCACAAGATCGAACTCTTGAATAAAAGCATTGAATTGTCTCATTTGACTGGTCAAACGAGACACACCCACCCTTTCCCCGAGATACCGAATGGCATTGAAATCACCCCCACGCACCACGACACAACCCAATCGGCCTGGATCCTTTCCAACTCTTCCCTAACCAGCCCAAAACATGCTTGAAAGCATCACACCTTCAAAATTCTAGTCAATCAGAGAACAAGGTAGTTGTAGGCCTTAAATTCAATCATCGATAATCAATAATAAATTCTCAGTTACAAAATATATATTCCGTTAATCATCAAAAAGAAGAAATTATAAATTGTATATATAGCTTTTACATTCAAAGCATTCCACATCCCACTCTTAACAACCTTTTTTTGTGTGTGTGGGGGGGGGGTATTACCACTCTAACTAGCCTTCATAAAAAAAAAAAACTAAAACTCTAAAATAACGAATTCCCATAAGGGATACTCTGGCAGTGTTTTGGCCACAACTTCCCCAAATCCCATTAAATTCTCAAGATCTTGGACTACTTGGAAAGGTAATACAATAACCTTTCAAACGATACCAAAATCAACCCAAACGGACAAGTTTTAACCTTCCAAAATAAGGCTTAAAGAAACATGACAGAAACAAGATTTTCATCTTGGAAATAAATAACCCTTAAACTGACTAACAACAAACTTAGATTACCCTAAAGCTAACAAAATTAAAATTAAAAAAAAAACATTGCCGCAAAAAAAATAATAATAATAATTGATGAAGCAGCAATCGAAAATATATTGAACCCAAAAATACCAAATATACCCTGCATAAACCCATCAAATTTGAATATGAGACGCTTCATGTTTAGCATCATTCTCCCTACTTAGAAAAAACGTCGAGTTTTATGGTGATAAAGAATCAACACCATTGCAGAACTTCGCGGACTTAACCATGTAGCGTATTCTCCACAATAAAACCTGTGATGTCGAACTTTACCCTTGTAATTGTTTTTGTTGGCTTGCCTTGGAAAAAGCTCAAAGTATATTTCTTCAAGTAGTTCATTTGGAATCACATTAAGCCAATCAAACAACATTTCACTTTTTTAGGCATGTCAAGGGGTTGTTCTTCATTAAATTTCTCCACCTACTCCAAAAAAGAAGTGTCAATGGTCTATTGTATCAGCTTTTGCAAAACCAACTCATTTAAGACATATGCTGTTCGGTCAGAGCTATAGGTTGATTTGGTGGAGATAGCTTTTCTCATCATCAACTTCTTTGACAGTCTCTTCTTGCTTTTCTCTTCCAAAGTTGATTGCATCATCAGAGTAGGCTATTGTGGTTTTTACTCAAAGTTGATAACACACATCACAATTAAAGCAATACATGTGTCTCCTCATCAAAACTGACCTTTCTTTCATCAATCCATTACTTTCCTAGCACCACCTTACAATATTCCAAAGGAAAAACTTTGAAATCAACACCATCAATATATCTCCCTTTGAATTAAAAAACAAAAAAAGAAAACATTTTTCAGAATATTAACAACATTTAATCTACAACATCTTGCAAGATCTTTTCTCAATAAAACTTATGAAATTAGGTTATCCTCATATCTAAAAGTAAATAAAGAGACTTACAAAGGAAAAAGACTTTGAATGCAAACTTATACTCCTTAGATCTTATAGCCACTCAGAAACTCTCAAAAGCTTAGACAAAAAAATATTTAGATTTTTCTCTGAATGCCTCACTTGGTTCTATTTATAAATGAAAGTAGACATGATTCAAATCCTTTGAGGTCCGCTGACTTCAGACTTCTATAAACCCGAGAGTTCTATAAAGATTCCCTCGTTATAAGCTTCAACTATAATTTCACGCGCAAATCTTTTATTTGCTTTTATTGTTACATTAGCAAGGTAGTCACTATAGCAATACATATTTACTATAGTGACACTATAACAGCACAGATTTACTGTAGTGGCACTGTAGCAACACAGATTTACTATAGTTGCACTATAACAAAACTTGTTTTTTCTTAAAATAACTTTATTTTTACCCTGATTTGTTGGCAGCATGTCTTGGGTAGTTGTAGAATCGATCAAACCAAATAATTGATGAGAAAAAGGCTTTTGGTTCAATATAACCATGTGTTGTTATTGAATTAATTTGATGAGTCAGCTTTTATAAGGGTTTTAGTCTTTTTAGACATTCATAATTATGGAAGTTAATACTTTCATAATCACTTGTCGATGCTATGACTAGGCCTTTGAAGCTAGCAAATATTAGGGTTCTCTATATTTTTTTTCTCCTCTAATTCTGCTTCATACCAATACCAAGCAAAATTTAGCTATATCCCAAAGAAAACAGTCTCTCTCTACATGTTTGCTACTCATAATCTCTCATGGATCATTAAATGGGAATATAAGGTTGATACAACATTTGTTCCTCCTACACTCGAGAGACAAATATATCAAAAGTGGTGAAGCAAATATAATTATCAATATGTCCTCACATCAAATGCACCCTCTCCTTCTGTTCAAAAGGATGAACCATCGCCTTCCTCTCAACCATCCCTTCAAACTCCCATAAATCCTCACATTGCAGCTTCGTCTTCAAAAGCACCATCTTCTACGAAATTCTAAGAATTTTTACCAAATTTTATTGAAAAGCTAAAAGCCAATATCCTTCTCAAAAAACCTTCTCTTATTAATCATGCTTTTCAAAAGGTTATTCAAGAATTAAATTTATCCCCAAAACACCTATCATTGCTATCCATTTCGCATTCATCCGCTGTCTCAACTAGCAATATCTCTTCGGGCAATAACAATGATGTTTTCTTTACACAGGTTGACCCCTGATGCAATCCTTTAAACAAATGTCTCTTTAGCTTCAGTCGACTAGATGCTACAAGGGCGCGAGGGAGAAGACCGATAAAAAAAATTATAGAGAACCATGATCTTTTCTAGCCTCAAAGGCTTGGTCACAACCCCGATAAGTAATTCTGAAAATTTTCACTTCTATAATTATGAATGTTTAAAAAGACTAAACCATTATACCTGCTCGTGACACATAGTTAAAAGCTAACTCAACCAAATCAACTCAACAAAACATGTGGTTATATTGAACTAAAAGCCTCTCATTTATCAATTATCTAACTTGATCGACTCCACAACTACTTAAGACACGCTACCAACAAATCAAGACAAAAATAAAGTCACTTTAAGAAAAGACAAGTTTTGATAGTATCGGCACAATAAGTCCATGCTACTACAGTGACTACCCTATCAACCTAACAATAAAAAAAATAAAAGATTCGCGCGTGAAACTATAATTGAAGCTTATCACAAGAGAATCTTTTTAAAACTCCTAGACTTAAAAAGAAGCCTGAAGTTCATGGATCTCAAAGGATTTGAATCCCATCGGCGCTCATATATAAATAAAATAGCATTCGACCAAGTGAGGTAAATAGAATAGCATTTTACCAAGTGAGGCATTTAGAGAAAAAATCTAAGTTTTCTTGTCTAAACTTTTGAAAGTGAGAGTGGTTGTAAGATTTAATGAGTATTTCTTCGCATTCAAAGTCTTTGTCCGTTATAAGTCTTTAAATCTCTTTATTTACTTTTATGTTTGTAAGTGTTTATTATGTTTATAAGTTTATTATATATGTCATCTATTTGTAACAAGCCAAGTTGTAATAGCTAATGTTTATGTTTAATAAAGATCCTGTCTAAATTCGATGAGTTCAGGCCTATTTCTCTATGTAACCTGTTGTATAAAATTAAAACAAAGATCATGTCTAATCGCTTGCAAGGCGTGATGAATTCATTGGTTAGCGCAAATCAGACGGCCTTCATCAAGGAGAGATCTATCTCGGAGAACATCTTGCTTTGTCATGAGGCTGTGCGGGGTTTTGAACGGCAGCATCATGCTCCCTCAGTTATTTCTAAGATTGATCTAAGTAAGGCATATGATTCTGTTTCTTGGCAATTCATTTTAAGGACCCTCCAAAAATTGAACTTCCTGGAGAAATTTATTGGGTGGCTCATGGAGTGTATCACTAGTCCCAAATTCTCAGTCCTCATCAATGGCAGCCTGGTGGGTTTTTTTTAAGAGCACTAGGGGTCTTTGTTAAGGAGATCCTATTTCCCCATACATATTCTGTCTTGCTATGGACGTCTTCTCTTGCTTGTTGGAGAGAGAGGTGGAAAGAGGTACCATATCACTTATACCTAAATGTAAATGCATCAACCTATCTCATCTTATCTTTGCAAATGATCTCATGATTTTCTCGAAGGCGGAAGCCCAATCTCTCTAGTCCATTGATAGTGTGTTGCGTAATTTTTCCTCTATGTCTAGACTTCAAGATTGTGATATGCTTCAAGGGATCACAGGTTTTACTGTGGGACACCTTCCTATGAGATATTTGGGGCTTCCTTTTATTGCCTCCAAACTTTCTTATCAGGATTGTGTTCCTATTTTAGATTGTATGCGGAAGCGCTTGGTGGGATGGAAAACTAGGCGTCTCTCTTTTGCAGGACGGTTAACTCTCATTAAATCAGTCTTGCAGAGTTGCTACATTTACTGGGCTAGTATTTTTGGGCTTCCTGGCAAAGTGGTGAATCAAGTGGAATCCATTATGGCTAATTTCTTGTGGGCTGGTTCGGACCTTACACGGAAAATGCACACTATTGGTTGGAATGCCATTTGCAAGCCTCTCTCTGAAGAGGGGTTGAACATCAGAAGAGTCAAGGAGATGAATGATGCGTGTGTGCTCAAATATCTTTGGTGGATTGTGTCCAAGAAGGAGAATCTGTGGGTTAGATGGGTGTATAGAAGATACCTCAAACATGAGTCGATATGGACTTTTAGGCCTCCTAACAATTACTCGTGGATTTGGAGAAAATTGATGAAGGTGAGGGACTCTATGGAGCCTAATATTGTTAGTATCATTGGTAACGGCACAGATACTAAGTTGTGGCTGGACCGCTAGCATTGTGAAGGGGTTCTTGTAAAGAAATTTGGTGAAAATGTAAGGCATCTATCTGGAATGAGCCGAGTATGTTACGTTGAACAAATTTTGGTGAATGGGGATTGGTTTACTGGTTCAACGCCTTCTCCTCTACTAGTTGAAGTATGGAATTTTCTTCCACACATTGAGAAGTTCCCAGCTGGTTGCGTGGACAAAGTCATATGGACGCCAAACTCTAATGGACTGTTTACAACGGTTTTAGCATGGCATTCTCTAAGGCAACGTGCTGAAGTGGTGGGCTGGAGCGATATTGTTTGGTGTAACGGCTACTTACCTAAACATAGCTTCATCTCTTGGTGTGTTTTCCATGGTAAAATCCTGACACAATCCTTACTATGTCACTATGGTATTTTAAGCTCCTCTTATTGTTGTTTATGTTGGAATCATCAAGAGTCTTTGGACCATCTTTTTTTCACATGCCCTTTTGATGCAAAAATTTGGGTTCATATGATTAAGATGGTGAGACCATCTAGGAAAAAAGCCCGGGCTTTTGGTGTGGAGGCTGAATGGATTCAACAGATTTTACTCAAGATGCTAGTTCTTGGAAATATATTAAAACTGGTGTTCAATGCAACCATTTATAATATTTGGATGGAGTGGAATCAGCATAGATTCGATGACCAAAGCAGAACTACTGTTGGCATCATTAGTGACATAGTCTTTGTAGTGCTGAACCGGTCTAGGAAACTCAAGGCGTCTCAACAAGAGGTTCTTGTGGCTGCTGATAAGCTAACGGTTTAGGCGGTGGACTATTGCAGTCATATGGCTGATTGTAAAATTTGTCATTGGCCAAAACCTCGATGTGGTTGGTGGGTGTTAAATTGTGATGGGGCAATGGACGATTCAAGGGTTTGTTATGGTGGTTTATTTCGTGATGAGATGGGCATCCCAAGCTTGGCTTACTATGGTACGGGAACCAAAAGACATGTTCTTTGGACTGAACTTCAAGCTATTTATAGGAG
>JAOXJP010068953.1:0-15379 GCA_025762735.1 Platanus orientalis
CACACAAAAAGGGGGGGGGGGGATCAACCTTCTTTTTGGGATGTCACATCACCTCCAAAAAGGTGAATTGATTCCCCTCTTGTGTGGCCCTTGAGCATCTCACAAGGGGGGTGGCGGAGAGGATATCAGCCCGATTTTGTCCGCCTTCTTTACGTGGGCATCAAGGGGCTGACATGTGAGTGCCGAAAAGTGATAAATGCCTCCAAAAAAGTGTAAATCACTTTTCAGCACTAATGCGTCCACCCCCTGATGCCCAGTGGATCAAGCACGCATTCATTCAGGAGGTAGACATAATCCTTCTTGTATGCATTTAGGTGGGCATGTCTGGTCATGGTAGGCCCAATTCGACCCTATAATTATATATCGGGTTTGGACAAGGGTTTGGGCCTAGCCCTCATTATTTGACCGGATCGGTCCATGAATTTTATAAAAAAAATGTTAAGATGTAGGTTTGAACTCTAAACCTATTCAAGGTTCAAAATTTTGATTTTGATGGATTTTTTGTCATGAGAATATATGGAAATTTTAGGGAAATTTCTCTATAATGTTTCAAAATATTTTAAAATTTATGAAAATTTCAATGTGAACTGTTATGAAAATTTCAATATTTGTTGAGCATGACTACACACTTTAGACTCAAATAACTATATAAAGCATTTAAATTATGTACAAATAAATTAAAATAATAAACAGATGGCTACTAGTCTTTTTTTTTTTTGCCAAATGATTACCAAACATGTCATAATTCATCTTAATTAAATTAGTCATTTTGTAAACAAACTTTATATACCAAAGTTATACAATAGTTTTCGTAGAACATATCTAACTTATGCATACATACCAAAAAAAAGTCAATTATATAGATATATGTTTTATCATTTTTGAAAAAAATCATTTTAATAATTTTATCAATAGAAATTAAACAATATTGTTACTAGAAAGGTTTTAAGTTGAGTTATATATTTTTGGTCTAGAATCAATAGATAAAAAATCATAACAAATAATAGATTTAAGATAGGTATAGCTCACACATAATAATTCTTGTCAAAAGTATTGAGATCATTGAAACTTTGCCAAAATTCTATCAATGTTTTGTTAATATTGACATTTTTCGATGACATTTCGAAGAAATTTTAAAATTTTTGTATTTCCCTTATATTTCATTTCTCTACCCTTTGAAGTGGAGAAAATTTGATAAAATTTTGCGAAATTTCAAACCATGGACTTATCATGTAATACTAATGCTTTAACTAATTGTACTACAAATTGTTACTAGTTCTAAAAAACATAGAAAACTATACTTAAATTCTAAAGATTGTTTATTTTAAAAATTCATTGATTTCACTAGGACTTAAACCAATACTTATTCTAAAAAACCATTTTTATCAACTAAACTATATACTAATGATGATTTTAAAATAATTAGTATGTTATATATATATATATATATATAATGTATGTAAAAGTTTGGGCCTCGGGCCGGATGGAAGTAAGCCCAAGCCCAGCCCTAAATTAAAGTTTGAGCCTTAGGTTAGGCTTGGGCTGGGTTTTTGGGCCAATTTTCGGATCAAGCTACGTCGGGCTCGGCCCGGCCCGGACCAGGCTCACTCCTACCTTTGAACCTTTATAGAGGTAGGAAATTCAATAAAATACGTGTCAGCCTGTAATGTCGGGGATACGAAAGGACAAACAAATTTGGGTGTAGAAGATCCATTTTCCTTTTTTTGCCTCTCCCCGTAACAAAAAGGAAAGAGAGAGAGAGGACCCACCGACCGAAATTAATGAAACGGGACGCGCCTTCTCAATGGCGTTGGCAACCCCACCATGTGACCACCGACAAGATTGCCAGCTACATCTTACTGTACCCCATCCTCCCTGCCTTAATTCTCTCTTTCTTTCTAAAGAGACTATCCTGCCTTCATTTGGAGCAACTCTTGAGAAACCCTTCATCTTCTCACTCCTTCCTCTTCATCCCTGTGGATACAAGCCATGGATAGACTTTTGATCTTGCTTGCTCTCTGTCTTCTCCCTGCGATTGCTAGCGCAGCCCGTCCCGTCAAAAACCCCTTCACGGTGGTGGGCCGCGTCTACTGCGACACCTGCCGCTGTGGCTTCGAGACCTCCGCCACCACTTACATTCCAGGTATGGTATACTCTCTACTACTCTTTATCTTTCTTCTTCTTCTTCCTCCATTCTTTGATTTTGCTATTACTTCTTTTCACTTCTCTGTTTTGTAAGAAGTCTTACAAGCTTCTATCTTACCCATTAGTCATAAAGATCTAAAAATTTGTAGCATCCGCTGTTATTTGGTTTTTTTTTTATTTTTTTATAATAATATTTCATTTATCATATGCTATAGGAATTTGGTGCTAATGTTCGATCTTAATCCTCAAAACAGCCACGCAGGTTAATGTAGGCCCCTAGATTATATGAACCCCTTGTCTAACCCCACCTTCTGGACCGGATTTTAGATGATATTAGATGTTTGTGTGCGTTTATGATGTTAAATTCTTGTAATTTCTATCTCCCATTGTCATCAGCTAGCCGGGGAGCAGGATTTAGAATCATCTCCAGTCTGAATGGACAAGTATCACACTATTACCAATAAGTGCATGACATGTGGTCTGACAAAGGGTGTTTAAGTCAATATACATGGGTCAAAGGAGGGCATTACTGTAAATACACAATAAATAAGTACCTGTGTATTTATTGATACACCTTTTGTCAAACATTGTGTCACATTGTGAGAAGAGACTGGAGTGGTACATGTCCATTCAGACTGGAGATGATTTGAACTCGGGGAGCAGACGGCTTGGCCCTATATGCTAGTTGCGCATTTACCCCCTCTCCCAGTGTAAATTATTGTCTTTTTCCCATCCCCTCTTTGCCCCAAAACATCAGGTTGGTCGGATAATACTAGTCATTGGATCATTTTTGCTCCCATTTAATGGAGAATGAAGTGGGCAATTAGTGGATCTCTTATATCCCTGGATCTGCATTTTCACACATTGATTCGGATCATCAAATTGTAGTGTCTCCGGATCTTGCCATTGCTATTCAGGAACATGACTTAGTTATCATATGTTCCAGAAGGACTTTAAACAATCATGTGTTCATGTTTCCGGTGGTTTTTATGTGAACAAGGTAATGATCTTGATTGTGTATGTTAATACTGGTTGCCCAATTGATGGATCTCGACATCGCTCCACATTCAACCAATCTTCCGCCCCCATCACTTGTTCTTTCGGGAATTACTTGTGATAAATGGTTTCTTTTTCATGATGGGCTTGAATTGCCGCCCGAAAGACCAACCTCTTACATTTTTGTTCAGATGATTTTGTTTCAGTCATATAGGTGCTCTTCTATAATGCTGTGGCCATTTAAGTGGGCACCACACAAGGCTTCCCCCAATCAAAATCTGGGGGAGTTGGTGGAGCATTCACTTTCTTATTTTATCTTGCCATAGTTCCTTACCTGTCAGCACAAGTGAAAATTAAGTTCTAATGATTTTTCTTAATCTTATAGAGATAATCCTTTATACTCTGTTTGAATTGGCATATTGCACTGAAATGAGAGCACCCCATTAGGTAGTTCAGAAATTGGTTCTTCCTCTTAATGATCTTATAGCCGAAGTACTGGAAAGGCATTGTATTTGTCTTAATGAGTCTCAACTCATCATGGTTGATTATGCCAAACGAAATCCATTGTTACTATTTTATATATTTGAATTGCTCAGTCATTAATCTGCTACTGTGCTCTCCAGATGCAAAGGTTAGAGTGGAATGCAAGAACAGGGACACCCTGCAGGTGGTTTACAGCGTTGAAGGTGTGACAGACACAACTGGAACATACAAGATCCAGGTTGCTGATGACCATGGAGAGGAGCTCTGTGAATCAGTGCTTATTAGCAGTCCCCAGACTGACTGTGCATCGGCTATGCCAGGACGTGACCGTGCCCGCGTCATTCTCACCAACAACAATGGGATCATCTCAAACATTCGTAATGCCAATGCCATGGGATTCATAAAGGATGAGGCCCTTTCTGGATGCACCCAAGTACTCCAGCAATACCAGGAATATGAAGAGTAGAACTTATTAGTTGTCTTTTAGGTTTGATTCTGATATGCTTGTGTTCTACTATCTGTTATTGTTTTGGACTGCTTGTTGGTCGTTGTCTAGTAAACTTCTAAATTATATTACATTGATTCACTTCTTTGTGGCTTAGCACCCGAATGTAGTCTATTTCGTAACTAGAACTAGTGGGTTGCTTTTGTGCCATTCATAACAGGGTTTTCAAGGGATCAGTCGTATATGGAATCATTGTAGGATCAGATATGATCCAAAGCTATTGGGGACTTATTAAATGGGATACAGACCTGACCTAGCATTTTTCCACCAGAACTCCTTCTAAGGTTTCTCAACCTTCAAAAAAAAAATACCAATCGAGGAGAATTGACAATATATGAACTCCTTCCTAGCCTTTTTATTAGGAAAGATGATATGATATGCTAGAAAGCCACCTCTCATATCCTGCATTTTAAGAATGTATGATCAAGCTATCACTTATATCTTACATATTAGGAATGGATGATTAAAGCTATCACTCATGTCTTACATATTAGGAATGGATGATCAAGCCATTAATTTTTGTGAAAGAAAATTTAAACATTTATAAGATAAATGACCTAAACAATGATGTCATATATTAGTGATGGAATTTAAACTAGCTGAACATGTAGAGGTAATGGAACCCGAAAAATGGTATAAACCGTCATTTTTACCCATTCCAATCATCATCCTCTTTGAGGACAGGTCCTAGATGAGACAAGAATCGGATAAAAAAACTAGTGAACAATTAGAAGTGTGAATGAGTTTACTAATAGAAGTGTGAATGAGTTTACTAATAGAAGTGTGATTAAATTAAATGAGAATACACAAAGGATGTCCCGAAGAATCAATGAAGGGGTCAATGCAAGTGTACCAATATGTAATAGGGGCATGATGTCCTTTCGAAAGTTTAATAATTGAGGTGCCAATAAAAGTGATGGAGGTGAGATATAATGTTGAACTACTTGATTTGCTACAGCTTGTGTTTTATTGATTAAAGTTAGCAATTGACTGCATTGTTCAGTAGTGAAAGGAAAGGCATTAGAAGATGATTCCAAATATATCATATGATTAACAAAGGTAATTTCGTGATTTTCAACACTTTGTGTGTACCCTTTGTGAAGACAATGACTAAGTGGATATCTATAAAGGACATAATATCTGTCAATCGTATGGGCAACCCAACCACAATGAATACAAATGGGTCTCTCTTGTTTGCTTCCTTTTCTATTTTTCTTGATGAGTTTCAATAACCACAGTGGTCTCGTCCAGAGTTTTGATTATGATTGACTTTAGTGAATAAGACTGCAGGTTCAAAAACCTATGAATTTGTGACAAAAACATCTTGGTGTTCTTCCTCTTGTAATACAAGAGAAAGAACTCAATTAATAGAGGGAAATGGATGCATGAGTAATATCTATCGACGAACAACACTGTAGGATTTATTTAATCCCATTAAAAATTGTATTGTCTCTTCCCATGGAGACGGGATAAAGCAATTAACTGTCTCTCCTAAAATCATAAGGTTGTAGGAGAGGTTAGAGTTGATATACTTATTATATTTCAATACTCCCCTCAGAAAGGACACTCTTAGACAATGAACATGGGGAACCTAGGTGCAAGGCCTAGGAGATCAATTGCATCTACAGGGATTTGAACTCGCGACCTAAAATTTGCTTTGATACCATCTTAAATAAAGTAGTTAATTGTCTCTCCTAAAACCTTAATGTTTGTAGGAGAGATTAGAGTTAATATACTTATTATATTTCAATAGCTTATATGTTTTATTTTATTTTCTTGTTATAGTTTCATTTTTCTTACATATCTTATGTACTTTTCTATACTTGTGACTTAGGTGTCTCCATTTCTTACTTTTACATTTTTTTTACATGGCTTATAAATTTTACTTCACTTTTGAAGCTTATAGGCTTTCTTTTTTATTTTATTTTTGTTATACTTCTACTTCTTTATGGACTTCTCGTTATCATTTTTTTTTTCTTTCTCCTCAATGGTGAAGCATTTTAATTTACTTATACTTTGATACATTGTTTTATTTCCTAATAGCAAAGGTTGTCAGCATATTGAGTTATAACCCCAATAGCAAAGGCCATCACTTATTTTTTACACTTACTTATATTCTTACTTTACTTGCTTACATTTTCATACACTTTGGTTTATTTGTTTATACTTAAGCACATTGTATTACTTCTCAATGACAAAGGTTGTCGGCATATTGAATTATAACCCTGATAATAATGGCTATCGGCATATTGAATTATAACTCAAATAACAAGAGTCATCTGCATGTTGAATTATAACCTCAATAATAAGGGTCATCAACACATTGAATTGTAACCTCAATTGCAAGGGCCATTAGCATATTGAATTGTAACCCCAATAGTAAGGGTCATCTCATACATTTGTTATTTATATATTAATTATCTTTATTTATAAATATTTTCTAATTGTTATTTTACTTATATAATATACTATGAAAACTACTTTTCATATCATCTTTCCTACTACTTTTGAAAAACATGAAAATTCTCATGGCAAAAAAAAAAAAAAAAACATTAGAATACCTTATACATATAGATTTTTTTATCCATTACACCCTTATACACATTTACTGTTATTTGTCTCTTACTATATATAATACCAATAGTATTGGGAAAAGTATTAATAACACAAAACAAAATTAAATAAATATACAAAAATAATACACACACACACACACTATGCCTTGACCCGGTTTGGTGTGCACGTGTGATACAAACAAATAGCCCCCAACCTCCACTCTTCTCTTCTCTTAAACCCCATTACCTCTTAATTTCTCTCTTCTTGCTTATAAAGTAGAGTTGGATGTTAGCTACTTTCAATGTGAGACTAAACTTTTCAAGAGAAAAATCTTGAGGAGTTGGTTTGTCCTTAAGTTTGGGAGTAACCACAAAACTTTGAATGAAAAGTTTCTTTAATTCAAACTTCCCTCAATTTCTAATTTCTCAAACATTTGGGCTTAAGCTAAATGGACATATTTAGCCCACATAACCAAATACCCCATAATACATAACATTTCATTTTGAATCACATGAACCCTTTACAACATCATTCATTTTGGACAAAACTTTTTTATTTGAAAATTGTTTTATTTTTACCCAAATAAAAAATTGTTTTACGGTTTTAACCTTGTACAAAATGGGGAGCAGATGAAATTGGGAACGGACCATTTGCTCCCAAGCAAAAAGACCATTAGCTAGGTAGACACATTTTGAATTAGGGAGCAGATTTCCTGTCCAAGGTACTAGGTGACTTCATTTTGGAATAAAATGGGTGGGAATTTGAAATTTCATCTAATCCTGCTCATGTTATTCCATGTGAAGTCATCTGGTATCATGGATGCCATCCTGAACACCAAATCCTAGACATAACCAAAAACTTGACTTTTAATTGACAGAAAGACATGTTACGGATGAAAGATGATCCTCTACAGTAAGCTTAAATACATTAACATATAACAAGTGGCTACGCAAATTTTAGCAGGAGTTTTAAATTTTATATATGTGTCTCACTCTTTTCATGTTGATGTATTTTAACTTACTGTAGAGGATTTGGACTCGTTTCAGGCTACTCACATTTTTAGTAATGGAACAATGGTCAATTAAGAGAGAGAAAATTTTCAAGAGCTTCTTTATTTATTTTCGGATCAAATGGGGGAAAGTCTTCATCTAATACAACCTTCGAAGCTAACATGGCCACCACACAGATGGGCTAAAGCATAAGCATCACTATTCCCATTCCTAGGAACATGCTAGTCCAAAACTGCTGAAAACATGATATAATGTTATTGCATAACAAAAATTAATGTCTAGGCCCTGTTTGGTTCAGATTCTGATTTTGGATTCTCATAATCATATTATCAAAATCCAGAATCTCGTTTGGTTAAAGCTGATTTCATTTTACATAATCAAAATCCTGTTTCGTTGAACAATGTTCAGAATTTATAATTCAATAAAATCTAGTTATGATTCAACAAACAAAACACATAGTTAGAATCTAGTTTTTTTTAATATAATAAATTTAATTCAATTTTGAGCTTTTCCATTGTCAAGTCCTGCTATATTTAGATCAAGAAAAGCTTGCTTTTAGTTGAATGTAACATAAAACCATAACATCCTCTGAGGCACTGAACTCAAATTTCAGGTTACTTTGGAGCCTATGACAAAGTAAACTGTAGGGGTACTTTCGACCATCAAAGATTTCCGAGGTTTACTTCTAAGATCATAATATTCATGCATGCCCACGTGACAGTGAATGCTACTAGGAGATCAAACAACCTAATAATCGTATAAAATATTTGATCGATGGTCTTCTTTTAATAGTGCATGGCTGTTAAATGTGAGCCAAGGTCTAGTAATCATATAGGGGAATGATCTAATGGGTTTAATGTAAGCATTCTTGTGATTTAACTCCATTGCCTAGATAATCAAGACCTAATACTCCCAATATTAGAGTATAGAATGCTTAGGGGATTATCAAAATCAATATATGTCTCAGTTATTATGACAGACTTGGTGAACTATCTTGGCTGACATCCACTTGATTCACACTGAATCATCATAACTGTTGAATCAGTAGTGGGTTATTAAACCAGGGTAAGGCATTGTTTGTTTGAGAATTCAATGAAAGCCTATGTTCTCAAATCCACATTCCTTCACCTGTTATCAACATTACAATGAGGACTCAAGTTTGATAATATATTTTGCAAAGGGAACTTGAGCTCCCAAGTATAAAATTATCCATGAAGTTCCATTACTGCTTGATTATGATTATGCAGTAATTCAATGTGTATTATATATATCCATCAGCTAAATATTAGAGAAGGTCTTGGTGTTAATCTCATCCCATCTTCATCCACTTAGGATTGATGATGTTCAAATCTCAAGTAACTTTCGCACAAAAAAAAAAAAAAAAAAAAACTCAGTAAGTGAATATGTGATCAGAGATGGTGACTTTCTCATCTCTCTTTCTATGAATACTTTCATCCCATCTTCATCCGCTAGGACATCAATAGTACAATTTCCCTGGATTTTTTTATCCATGAGGGAGAAAACTTGAGTTTGCTTTGATTCAATGGAATAGGTGGAAGAAAAGGATGTTACAGAGATCAAAGGCAACTGTGTCCTCTTCTCTTTCTTATCCCTTTTGTTTTTGAACAACTTAATACTA
Organism: Platanus orientalis; assembly: GCA_025762735.1. Lineage (NCBI taxonomy): Eukaryota > Viridiplantae > Streptophyta > Magnoliopsida > Proteales > Platanaceae > Platanus > Platanus orientalis. The sequence goes on from JAOXJP010068953.1 coordinate 9,335, forward strand.
AAAATCCTTTTAGAAAACCAGGTTCTTTAACCCTTGATGGCATGCAATGTTGCCATTAACGTAATTTGAACAGGGGTGGTTGATTCAGATCAACCAAACCTATGTTTCTCCTCTTTCCATTCAATTTTCAAAATTAAAAAAAAAAATCAACTACATCCTAAAAAACAAATGATAGAGAAAGAGAGAGTATCTGATGATGATTTGTTATTGTAAAGAAAGACTGCAGACAAAGATGGTGGAAGAAAGAGAGAGAGGTGTCTTTGAGCATAAAAAACCTATCGGGAGAAGAAGAGCTCGTCTCAAGATTTGCTTCGTCGGGCTGCTTAATCTCGCTACCTTGACTTGCAGTGTGAAGGAGTAGAGGAGATCAGGTTATTTTGGGGATATAAATATCGACATTTGTTCATTTCGTCAAAAGAGCACAAAATCGATTTCCACCTCTTAACGTCAGAATCAACCTTGAGAGTGATTTTGATTCTGGACCAATTCTACAACTTATTTTACACAATCGGATTTTAGAATCCAAGCCAAACATTTCGACTCGGCCTAGAATCGAGCTCTAGAATCTAAAACAAACACCCCCTAAGAGTCCATGGACACGATTCTAAGGATCCTTAATAATAGAGAATCTCTTCTCAAGAGGATGCCAAGAGCTTAAACTTTTAGGCCTAGTTTGAGGCCCAATACTATGGCCTCGACCTCTGTTGTTAGAGGCTCAGCGAGATTGGAAATCATCTGAGCTATACCAGCAATAGAGCCTGCACAATCTTTTGCAATTGCTCCCAGACCTAGACATTCTTTCAAGCAAAATAGCTGCATATAGAGAATGATTCTGTGTTGACACAGGTGTATATGGGCGTGCCATTGATTTACACATGATGTGTTTTTGAATTTGATGTTTTTTTCTTTTACACCTAAACGCTTTTTTGAACCCCAAACATAACATGTGTCGGCTTATAATTTACTATAAACACTACAGACACTTTTTCATCACAGAACATTTTCTTCCATAAAATTCATTTGGATGCAATTTATACTGTTTTCAGGTCAAAATTCGCACAAAAAGAACACACTTGCAATGGGATTCGAATGACCACTGGGTAGGGCCTTCTTTTCCAATTTATTATGATTGTTACAAAGAAAAAGAGCACACTTGCAATGGGGTTCGAATGACCACTGCGTAAGGCCTTCTTTTCCAATTTATTATGATTGTTACAAAGGCCAATATATTGGTAAGTGGTAACAACTCCCCAACTGTTATCCATATTATATCAGTGGTTATAATGATGATATTACCTTGTTATTAGTTTTCTCAAACTCAACTCAACTAAACAAAGACTTATTTCAACTACTTTGGGGGCAGCTCTACACATTTAATTCTGTCATCTCACAAGGAGGCCATATCTTTTCTAAATCCAAACTCTAATGTCTTCCCTTTCTATTTCAACGTAAGTGGATCGGTCTATGAATGCTTCCCTTAACAAACGCTCATTACTGCTCTTTGTCAGGGGCGGATACATCAGCGTTGAAAAGTGATTTTCACTTTTTGGCATTTAGCTTGTCTTTTAATGCCTTTAACTTGCACCATATTACTTCTCATTGATGTAATTATTGTTTTTCGTTTGACATGACTCAAGTATCTTATTCAAACTTTCCTTCACTTATTTGTGTTACACCAAGTTTCTGCTTCTGCATTGATTTATGATTTTGTTATTTCTAGTATCATCATTCATCAATCTCAAAATCCATATCTCAATTACATTTAGCTGATCTTTAAGCCCCCCGTCCCCAACACACACGAGAGAGAGAGAGAGAGAGAGAGAGAGAGAGAGGTCTATATAGGTGTTTATATTGGTTGTGCGACATTCTGTTCTATAGCCATCTTATGAAACCTCCCCCTCAATTTTAATGGTATACTTTAACACAATAAATGTTCTGTCCAGGATTTGGTGTCCAGTACACCAGGGGATGTCATATGCAATAAAATGGGTGGGAGTTAGATGAAATTTTAAATTCCCACCCATTTTATTTTATATGACGTTCCATGGTGTCCTAGACACCAACCTGAACACCAAATCCCGGGCAGGACAGTTGCTCCCATTCTTTAATAGTAAGGTACTACAGAATCAGCTCTCTTCTGTATTTGCTTTGCTCTATGTATATGGGTGACTCCTTCTTCATTCTCTCCCACTTCATTGATAATTGAATAAAGACAACGAAAATGTTCATTCTAGGGTATCTCTTGATCATTGATCTTGCCAATTATTTTCACTCATTTACTAATTACTCTTTATGTTGTATTTTTATCCAACTAATTTTAAAACCTTTTGATAACCTCTCTTCATGGTTTTAGCTTGGCATATACCCTATTCTAGTCTATCAATTAAAAGTGTATGTGTATGATTGACAAACAACATGAACATGGATCAGGGGGCAGACACATCAGCCTTGAAAAGTGATTTACACTTTCTGAGCGCATGCTTATCACTTTTTGGCATTGATGTGTTTGTTCCCAGGTCCATACACATGCATTATGCATGGATTTTCAGTGCACAAAAGCCAGAGTTGAACCATTGGCCTTCCTGAGACCAAGTAATACAAAATAAATAAATAAAATAATAGACTACTATAACACTTAATAACTTTAGAGGTCAACAACCCGTTACCATGACGTTTTAATGTTCCCTATTGAATCTTTCTTCATGGGTAATGGGTGTGGGTGTTGTAGATTGACCAACCAGTTTTTAATTGACCACGTTGTCTGTTTATGTAGCAGTAAAAGGGAGAACTTTAAGCAAATGCTTTTTTGGTAGCCAGAGCTTGAAGTTTACGCACGAAAAAGAATTCCAGAAACGAAACAAATGGGTCCTTGGATAGATCGTGTAATAAGCAAAGGAGTAAAGCTCTTATTCCTGTTACGTTTAGCTTTGAATTTTGAAGATGATTTACCCATTAAGGTGTTACGAGAGGAGTCGATTCGTAAGAGCATTTCAGATTTGGAACTTCAAAGCTCAGCCTCTTATTATTATTATTTTTATATTAAAAGTGCTCTTACAAACTTTGATTATAAACATAGGGTTAAATTAGTTATTGGGAGCAAATGTCCTGTCCAGGACACCTGGGGATGTCATATGGAATAAAATGGCGGAAATTTGAAATTTCATCGAACTCCCACCCATTTTATTGAGTTGAAATCATCTACTACAGCTTGAAGTATAGTATAGTTTGGCAACATCTACCTTGCAACATGTACCTCCAAAAAAGTGCAAAAAATAAATTTTGATTGGTCATTTTCACTTTTGGATAGGTGATTTCCAATTTTTTGGAATAAGTGTCACATTGTGAACAATGCTAGACTTTGCCACACTTCAAGCTGTAGTTGACGATATCTACTTCATTTTATTCCATATAACATTCCATATTGTCCTGGGTACCATCTGGACATAACACTTATTCCGTCCCTAAGTTGGGGACCAAATCTTTTGGATGATCAGAGTATTTGATTTTTAGATTGGGATCAAATCTTCTGCTCCCAAATTTGTCTGTCCCTCATGTCCCCAGACAAAAAGGTTGGTGATTTTTTTTTTTTTAAATCAGTTTTTTCAGTTCTATAGACCCAGCCTTTGTGTCTAGGGACACAGAGTGAAACAATTTGGAAACTAAGATTTGCCCCCTTTAAATTTCATGCTTAGATGCTCTACTATTTCAGATCCTCTCCTAATCTTAAAGTCCTACTTATTGTCCGATGACACAGCCTCAAAAAATCAAACTTAGGTAGATGCTTTTCACTTTTGATTTTGGGAGTATTTGTCACACAACGGCACAAGTAAGATGTCAATGAGCTGAGTTGAGCCAAGCTTCGTCCAAGTTCGGCTCAGGTTTGTGAATGTAGGTTTGGCTTAACTCGCGAACAGGTAAAAGGAAAAATAAAAAAGAACTGCCTAATGGTCCATTAGCCTAATTTTTCTTGTTCAAATAGTACTATTTTCACTTTATCTATATATTTAAACCAAGCTTTTTAACTGTTCAGACTTTCTTAGGAAACGAGCTCAAATCTAGACTCAGGTTCAGCTCATTGAACTTAAAACAAGACGCAAGTTCGCTTCATTGACAGCCCTGCACAGGTAAGATGATAGGCAGGAGTTTAAGGTCCGGAGAGGATATGAGTTAATGAAACTGTAGGTTAGCCTGGAGGCATTGTCAGCTCTTACAAGAAGTTCAAAGAAAATTCCAAAAGACTTAAAAAGATGCCAAAAATTAAAAGGGTCCAAAACTAAAACCAAAAATAAACAACAACAATAAATCAGGAGGTCCTGTCTACATCCATCTAAGAAACAACCATTTTCCATCCATCAAATTGGACAGCAGCAAGCCCTAATTTTTTTAAAGCCCCATTACAGGATCAAAGCCTCCGAAGATAGAATATTCCCCGTTGGATGCCAATCCCAATGATTAGCCTCCCTTCTTGTTAGTACCACGTGTCATCATCTTACCGTCGAAGCCATTTGGCAACATTTATAAGGGTTGTTGAACTAGTCTTGGTTCGGTGTGAGAGGCAGAGGTAGAGGTAGGTGTGTGTGTGTGCACCTGAGGTGAGTTAGGTATGATTTGGGTATTTCAAAGGGGCACTCTTTATTTGTATATGTTTTGGGGGTCTTTTAGTTAATTTTCATTATTGGGTGGCTTGGTCTTTAAAAACCCATGAAAGGTTCTTTTAAAAACACCAAAAAGCGGTTTAGGACTGGTTTAGCAGTTTAATCAGGTAAGTTGATTGGTTCATTTTGGTTCAACAATTGAATTACACAAAACCCATGTAGCGGTTTGGTTATGGGTCGTGCAATCTGATGAACCGGTCCGGTCCTGCTCTTAAATAATGTTTCACATGATATGATATTCTTCAATGAGTTGGCCTTTGATACGGCACATGGTTGTACATGATCAATGAATATTTAGTTCTAAAATCACATTGATCTTAAAAATATAATCTAATTGCCAACTTCTTTAAATAAGCAATAGCCATATAAAAATGGTTCAATCAGAAAACCCTAAAACAGAAGTCCACAAATCGGATGGATAAAAATCATCCAATTGATCTGACTTTATTGGTCAAATTAAAGCAGCCCCTTTGATTGGAAGGTCAAGATTGGCAGGTGAGTGTGAACAACGTGCAAGGTTTGGATCATGGATTAATCATCATTATACAACAACCCTTTGGGATATCACATGTTTTGCACCTTATTTTATTTCCTTATTGAGATTAATTTAGTCATTTAATATTACTTCTTAACAATAAACCCCACTCTTTTTTTCTTCGTTTATATTTCCCCCCTCGTCTCAGGGGCTCTTTTAATATTTGAACGGTCTTCTTCATTGTCCACACTGAAATATTACACCTACCCTGGCCTCCGCTTTCTTTGGTGGCTCTTCCTGAATATATAAGCGCCAGCTTTAAAAGCAAGACAAAAACTTGTCTTTGGTTTTTCACTTTGAGGGCTTCGATCTCTTCGATACATCTCACGTTCTCTGCTACCAAATCGACATGACCTTCTGTAAATCTCATCTTCTTCTCCGTCTACCCTTGTCCTAATCTCTCCCAAAAATTTCAATTCTTTGCCTCGGTTTCGTCGGACCACCTTACGGTTTTTCGGGGTTATATAAAGGTGAGGTTTTGTTGCTTGATATCTCCAGACAAAGCTGGTTTTGTTGCATTGCCACTTCGTATACTGATTTGTTCTTTATTGGGTTCTTCTTCTCTTGTTTTTTCATGTACCATTCTTTCTGTTCTCATTTGATTTTGTCTGAAAATGTTTTAGTATTTTGTGGTTCTCATGCTCTGTAACTCTAATTTGGGTATTTTCGAATGTGAGATGGGTATTATTGCAATAAGAGGGAAACCAACTTGGGGATTCGTTTTTTTTTAAAAGATTGTTCTAAAGATGGGGGCGGCCGGGAGGGAGGGAGTTGTTATGTGTTTGAAATTGTTTTTGCTTTTCTTTTGTCGTGTTTTTAGTTTTGGAGGGTATAATTTAGATGAGATAAAATTAA